>JAYDZE010182108.1:0-40319 GCA_034509125.1 Monilaria moniliformis | reverse complement strand
AAGTTATTCGTAGCTAACAAGAGCTCCTGGTAGCTAAACAGTTGGCATGTAGTTGAGTACTTCTCTGTAAGAGCATTGAGTCCTTCCGAGAAGATAATAGGTGAATATAGATTAGAATTATTATCAACTGAGTACAGTACAATAGCTCCCTTCTCTGGGTCCAAATTTGTAAGGCATTCAGATGTATCAGATGTACTAGTCTGTTTCTGATCAGGATAAATAGCTGCATCAGATTGTCGACTCGGTAATCCCAATATCCATCGCATCACAAATGACTTCTTACTAGATGGAGATTCGGGTAGTTTCAGTCCATGAAAAAATGACTTGCGCAATACTGCCCAACCTGATTTAGATTCAGGCATTTCTCGAGTTTTTACGGGTACCAGAGCCATTGAAACATTCTGACTGTCATTGCTAGATGATGTTAAAAGTCTCTGGGGTGGCAGACTCAGAGGGCTTTTGGACAATTTCTTCTTCCTTGATCTTGGTCGCTTGACATCAACTCTACCAAGCAACGAGACACATGAAGCATTTGATTCTCTACCATAAACAATCTTGCCATTGCTAACACATATAATTGATACATTCTTTTGAAGATTCTTGGCGCAATACTTGGCAACAGAGGTCCTTGATCTAATTTTGTGATCAACTCCTGAAGTACCAACAATTAAACTCGTTGCTCCACATGATTTTGCTTCCCGGAGAATGATTTTATGAATTGGAGAACCTTTACAGACCTTGAGCTTTAAATCCACCTGCCCAAATTTGCTAATTTCATCAAGACTGTGGCATGGTGCATAAAAAGGCTATCAAGATTGGCAGATGAATTTGTTGCTCGCACTCACCACCAACAAATTATGCAGGAATGACGAAAGTGAATCTAAATTCCAAACATCTAGATACAGTTTGAACTTAAAATTTGTAAAACACAAAACATGTCACTCCAGAAATTTAAATAAATAAATATAAACAAAAGAAGCAACAAAGGAAAAACCTGTAGCGATTCAATTTACTTGATATTGCCTTTTACTAAGAGCAGCAAAAACGAAAGTAGCTCGATATCAAAAGAAAGCTCTATTACTGAGAGAGTAAAAGTAAACATATATAAATACATTCAAACTTAAGCAAAAATATAAACAAAGGAACTTATAGCAGAAATTGCATCGCTCCAAAAAATAAATTGAAAAATACAAACATCTAGATTCAATACAACTAGAAACAGCAGAAGAGTATTTAAGACAGAATCAGAAGAGGATTGCAGAAACACCTGTTTTAGGTTGCAGAAACCTTCATAAGCAGCCAGCATGGAATCAAAAGTCTTCACCAGCGAAAGCAAATCCGATTTATCTTCTCCGCCCAAAATTAAATAGCAACAAAATTAGAAACTAAAATATCAAACTCGAAAATGCAACTATCCAGCTATGCAATTTCGAGAGCCTCAAGTCACGACGGTTAAACAAATTATACTTCACAATTCCACCAAAGAAGACAACTCGAATTAAACATTTATTACAAAGTTAAAACACTTTAAATATATATTTATGTTGAGATTTCAGAAACACAACACTACAGAGTGAAATATAGGTGCTAAAAACACATTGCGCACATAGATTATGAGCGGATGCGATACTGTAAAATTTCTCACCGACGTTGGGATCGAGCACGTGCAGAGCAATGACACGATCACCACTCTGCGCCACCTTCACTAGCGCCCAAGTTAGCAACTCTTTACTCCGAGAGTCCACCTTCACTCCAACCACCACGACAGCGCCGCCGCCGCCGCCATCTTCTCCGGCGGCCGCGGTACTCTCTCCGTCACCGCATTCCACCACTTCGGAACTCTCGGCCGCCATCCTCATTGTCGTGCAGAAAGGCAGATCAGGCCAGAGACGAGGCCGTTCTCGCTAACAGAAAAGATAGACCAAGCTCGGAACTCAGGAATCTCTCTCTCTTCTCTCTCTCCTGTGAAAAGTACAGTTTTTATTATCCCTTTAGACCTCTTATTTCCCTTTCTGGAATTCTTTTATTTTGTTGATAAAATAATAAATGTGACGAAGAAAAAAGGTAATTTTGTTTTAAAATTAAAAATAATTAAAGATGATAATTACTCGGATTAATTACTTAATCATTACATGTCTTTTCCGGACCGTATTGGATTTGCGAATTTCTACCGTCGGAAAATGGATACATTCACTCACTCAAATAACGATCAATAATGGAATATAATTTATACAGTACATAAAGAAATTTTTAGAATGTCAGTATAAAGAGCTAGCACCAACCTAGCTAACATTGTCGGCTACAAAAGAGATCTTTCGTACTCTGACATCTCTGTAGAACAAATCCGATGTTTGCAGAGATCTAAAATTAGGTTGTATACGGCGAAAGCGATAGGTTAACAACAACCTACGAAATTCAAATGGGAAGAACTTCAATGCCAAAGTTCAAAATCTAATTAGTACTTCTCCAACGATACTATTTTAGATTGAGACCTATAAATAGATGAAGATCGTCAACCTGTGAAGGTTATCAGATTGTTGCAAACTACAACATCTAAAGCGCTCAAAGAACTAAACTCTCAAGCATTCTAGCAGCACGGTAACCAAAGAGAATCAACATCCAAGTGTTCATCAAGTTCGTACTTGAGTTCACACATATATTCCCTTAGATCTAAGTCCATTCTGCAAATATCTTTAGGTGTCATTAATATTGACCAAGCCATAATTAGTTAAGATTTTCATAATAAACGAATAGTTAAGTCACCATATTCCGCACATATATTATTATATGTCCAATTGATAAGTTATAGACTAGCTGTCAAACACTTCTAATGAGCTAACTACTTGGACAAATTATAAGTTAGCCATCTTAATCAGCTCGTTGTAGTCATCCAGAGTCAATTGTAAACTTCCCTGTCCAAATTTATATTTAGACTAAAAAATAGCAAAAATATTTAACTAGTGTTTTTCCCCTCTATACACCAATTGACACCCAACAAAAATATGTTTTCATCATAAATAAATTACCATAAAGTATAGACGTTCAATAATTTCTTATTATTATTTCTGTGTCAAAATAAAGTAACGACGACATTTACATAACCTAATACTAAATATCAATTTTTAATAACGTCATATAGATAGTGGATTTGGTTGATGGACTTCTGGATTTGTTTTAGCATACAGCAACCAAAATATATAGACATGCATTTCATTTCTGTCAATTTTATTTTAATAAACGAATTTAAACAAACCAAACATCGTTTTCCAATATTTAAATTTGAACTACATTTTCCACCGCTAATTTCAAAATGCATATTTAACAAAATATATATTATCTTAAAGGTAGGCAAAACTATTACCTAGAACTAGGGCAATATAAAAATGAACTAAATTATGTGTGAGCTTTTCGAATATATTTTGGTATTGTAAATAGTATAATATATACTTAACTTTTTTTATTATATACTAGTATGCCCACCTTTCGATTTTTTATTCTATTACTAGTAGTATCAATTAATTAGTAAAATAAAATAAAAAACTATATTGTAATATTTTATTTTAATTGATATATTTGTTTTCTATTGTAAGGTTTAATTTCAATTTAAGGTTCATTGTGGATTTGTAGTGAGTATATAAAATTCAAGAATAGACTTTTCTTATTCTTTAAATTAAATTCTAATTTACTTTTTTGTTTAGATTGTTTAAATTTTATAAATACTGAATTTTGGGCCATATAATTTCGTGCCCTTCTCCAAAACTAAGAAAGAAAGAAAGAAAAACTAAAATAAATAATAATAAAATTCAAAATTACAAAATTCATACTCCAGTTATCAGTTTTAGGGCCGCGAGGCGCTAGTATACTTCTTCTTCCTTGTTTTATTTTCTTCTACGCAGCCACTCCTATTCTTTTTTTCTAATATATACATATATATATACAAAAATAAATAGAAAAATCTTGTTTTAGGTTCTATTAACTTGCAAATCTCAAAGTATTTGGTAATTAAAATTCGTGTATCTGCTTAAATACAAACGGACAAAACTTAGCCCGGAAACATTTGAATCGGCTCAGCTTGATTCAAGCAATTACAACCCTCACGTTATAAGGATTTACTTGGTATGATGGAATGGAATAAGGAAAAAAGGAATAGAAGTCTATTTTATCATACTAAGCATCTCATTTCTCTCATGCAAAGTATCTTCATTCCATTCTTGCTCGTTCCATTATATCATACCAAGTTGGCAATGCAAAAGGTAGCAATTTAATTATGAGTACATAGATATTTTAATATTTGCAGTAATTGTTACTCTTTCATAAAATTTATGCCTTTATCATTTATTCGATGGACATGGCAGTGGATCAAGTAACATAGGTTCCATAAAGTATAATAATTAGCATAGAATAAAAGCAAGGCATCTTGCTCTACCAAAAAATACTATCGTTTGATAATACGTGCACCAATTATAACAAAGTTTTCCACGTTTGTTAGCTATTCTATATTCAATGATAGCATAGGTTTTAATGAACTATTATTACGATATTGACGCTAGAAATGAGAAAATGCCCACAAACTCAAAAAGTAAAATAAAATAATTAATAATAGTAGTAATAAATAGACAAGCTAAAAAAGCTAAACCTGTACATGGATTTTGTATTTTATAGTTAATTCATTAAATTATGTCAATTTATTACACTTATCTCGATTTTAGCTAATTGATCATTGGAAAAACCACTAAATTTCAAATTCTGGTCAATTTCGCAAGTTTCAAAATCAGCCGATTATATCATAACTTTAACAATTTTCGCAATTGTCCCATGTCAAAATATTCCGGTGGCCTACGTGTATGAAATTGTTGTTGTGTCGCATACGTGTTCTAAATTGATGATGTGGCAAACTAGGTGTCGCAGACGTGGATTATACGACGCCGTTTCAGAGGCCGAATGTTTTGCCCGTATAAGATTTTTCGTCGACCACATCAGCAACAATTTTTCTTAAATCAAGCATCATGGGACAATTGCAAAAATTATTGAAGTTATGATATAATCGGCTGATTTTGAAACTTGCAGGATTGATCAGAATTTGACCAAACTTAGTGGTTTTTCGGGCAATTTGCCCAATAATTTATTTCTTCTTTTGATATATTATAGAGCTTAATATTATATGTGGATAAATGATAATTATGATGAGAGTTGTTACGTGGCCTTATCGGTTGCTTAAAATTGAGACCTCATCTCTCTCACAAATTCATACCTCTCCTCTGCCATTGCTAATCAACAGCAGTTATGGCAGTTGCACCGCGGCTCGCCGCCGGCCACCGCCCCTCCGTCGCCGCTACCGCACTGTCTTCCAAGTTCTCCGTCTCAAAAGCTACCAATTGGTTAGTGTTCGATGTTCCAGCTAAAACCCCCAGAGCTAGAGCAAGGGGCGTGAGCGGAAGGAGGTGTGCCCCCAGCCCTAGGGCGGCATTGGGCGGACTGCTCGGCGGCATATTCGGAGGTGGCGCGGACACCGGAGAGTCGACCAGGCAGCTCTATGCCAGCACCGTAGCACTCATCAATAAGATGGAGTCTGAGATTTCGTCTCTCTCCGATTCCGAATTGAGGGAAAGGACTTCGGCCTTGCAACAGCGCGCCGCACGCGGTGATTCTTTGGACTCTCTTTTACCTGTATGTTCAGTTTCATTTCTTTTTTCAGCTCTCAATTGATCACTGTCTGTCAATTTTGTTTGACATTTATGTTGAAATGCATAGCCCTTGCCTCCGCTGCTTCCGTTTTACTAGGCTTCAAATGATTTGGTTCCCTGCAGGAAGCATTTGCGGTGGTGAGAGAAGCTTCTAAGAGGGTTCTAGGTCTTCGCCCCTTTGATGTCCAATTGATAGGAGGTATGGTTCTTCACAAAGGAGAAATTGCTGAAATGAAAACAGGGGAAGGAAAGACGCTTGTTGCTATATTGCCTGCTTTCCTTAATGCTTTGGCTGGGAAAGGTGTCCATGTTGTTACTGTTAATGACTATTTGGCTAGAAGAGATTGCGAATGGGTTGGTCAAGTTCCACGTTTCCTTGGATTGAAGGTTGGCTTAATTCAGCGTACGTCACTTGTTTACACATTACTTCTGGATCGATGCTTATACTTCAGCCATTTGCATTCAGTATTTCTGTCACTTAGAATTCTGCTTCAAACATTAGTAATTTTACTTACTTCTTCCATTTTCTTTAGACCTAACAATGCTTCTTCAGTTCTCTTGGTAAAAATAATACTCATTAGCAAGATAGACCTTTTATACAACAGCTCACTCCTCCATTTAGCTCACAAAACGGGAGCAATGTAAATAGTATGTTCTGCTTAACTTGTCCAGAACCACAAGATTCTTGCGGGCTTGGTGATTAGTGTCCAGACTTTTATTGGTAATGCAGACAGTATTCGTTATAAGAAACTGTAGTAATTGACAACAACCTTTTCTGCATGTGGTGAATTTACTGAACATGACAAGGATTATATTTGTAAAGGAATTCATTTTGCAAATCATGGTGAGCACGTGCTTCTAAAGCAATCATTTACATTGTATCTCACATGGTTACGGAATTGTGATCTTCCCATTATATCTCCTATTCTTCTTTTCTTCTCTGCTTTTCTCTTTAGGTGCCTTTTAAAGGCATGCACCAATGTTCTCTTCTTTAGTTTTTATGCCGCTTTTAGATGGTAGGTATATGCCTTGGACATAAAATTCTACTTATTTTGTCATAGAAAAGTTATCAAGGAGCTTGAATCATTATTCCAACTCCAGCGAATAAAAATGTCCAGCTTCTGATATTCACCTAATGATGGCAGAAAATATGACAAGCGAACAAAGGAGGGAAAACTATTTATGCGACATCACGTATGTCACAAACAGTGAAATGGGCTTTGACTACTTAAGAGATAATCTTGCCATGGAAAGTTATCCTTTCTTAGCAATCCATTTATGCTAATGCAAGTTGTGTTAAAAAACACATGATTGTCTGAAATTATCGATGTGATCTTACAGAGCGTAGAAGAACTTGTCTTGAGACGTTTTAATTACTGTGTGATTGATGAGGTTGATTCTATTCTGATCGATGAAGCAAGGACACCTCTCATCATATCAGGTCCAGCAGAAAAACCAAGTGATCGTTACTACAAAGCTGCTAAGATAGCTTCTGCTTTTGAAAGAGATATACATTATACTGTAAGAAATTTTCTCATCTCCTGATGATGGTTTTTGACATGTTAAATCGTTAAAAAAGAGCTGTCCTGAGTTGTTTCTTTTTGTAATTCATAATTCTTGTAAAATAATGTTATTTTCAGCTGAGTTGAGTATGTTGTTACCCAAATATAATGAAACCTCATATAGCTTGCACGATTATACACTCATATGATATGGATAATATTCTATTTCTGTTGTAATTGGCAACAAATATAGCACCTTTCTTGCTAAGATTGTGTGAAACATGCAGGTTGATGAGAAACAAAAATCAGTTTTGCTTACAGAACAAGGTTATGCAGATACTGAGGAAATTCTAAATGTAAAAGATTTATATGATCCGAGAGAGCAGTGGGCATCGTACATATTGAATGCAATAAAAGGCAAGGAACTTTTTCTCAGAGATGTGAACTACATTATCAGAGGCAAAGAGGTTCTTATAGTGGATGAATTTACTGGCCGAGTAATGCAGGTGACCCCCTAACTGCATTTCGAGTACCCTAAAAGAAAATTTGAAAGAAAAACCCATCTCCATTGTTTTGACAAATAGCTGCATCTTTCTAACACTGAGATAGATAAGGTGATATTATACCTTACAGTAAAAATTAGTATGACCTACCCCCTCCCCCCCTTTTCCACAACCATTTCACCATGAGCTACTAGTTGCATTATTGATGTTTCACTCTTTCTTGCTCTTGTTTATGGCTTGCATGTATTTTGGATAAACTCACAAGTCTGCAAACCTTGAGTTTTTTGTTTTATTTATCATGATTATAACTCCCTCCATCCCATTATTTATGGCACATTTCTTCTGGGCACGGTTATCTAGGAGAGTTGAAAAGTGGTGTAAAAATGAAACGTGTCATGTCATATTGGACGGCCTAAAAAGGAATACGTGCCATGAATAGTGGGACGGAGGGAGTAGTATTCAGTGGAAATTTAGCGGTCCTGTATGAGCCCCAAGCTCCAGGCTGTTTGCTAGCGCCATTGCAATTTTACTAATTATGGTATGATAGGCATATATTACCTTCTCTGATTTCTGGAGTGAGGGGTGTACATTGCTTTTTAGTTCGTTGATTTATGTTATCATTTCCCTATTTTATTAAATTCGTCTTAATAGTTAACTTTTGAGACTTGACTGAGAGTGACCAATTTAGATTCTAATTACCAATATGTGTATTCAAACAGATTTTCTTTATGGTGGAGCAGCTATGTTGTCTCCATTACTTTTCCTGCTCAAATCATATGAATTTTCTTCCATGTTTAAATGTTGCATGAGTATATTCCTGTTCCTGTTGCTTAATTTTCTTTGAGAGCTAAGTGTAAAGTTAATTACATTATTCACAGGGGAGACGCTGGAGTGATGGACTTCACCAGGCAGTTGAAGCAAAAGAAGGGTTGCCCATACAAAATGAAACTGTGACCCTAGCTTCAATTAGTTACCAAAACTTCTTTCTCCAGGTTTGTATATACTTCAGTAATCTGCTATTCACACTTTTGTGGTTTATATATCTACTATGGAGTATTTCTGAGTACTGTGCTTTTTATGCAATGGTTGATTCAGTTTCCAAAACTCTGTGGCATGACTGGTACTGCTGCTACTGAGAGTGCAGAATTTGAGAGCATATACAAACTCAAAGTGACAATTGTTCCCACAAACAAGCCCATGATAAGAAAGGTTCTCTTTTATGCATGTCTTCCCATCATGAAATTGATGTCAGTTTGTGTTTCCTTCCATAACTTTCGGATTTAGATTGAGAAATCCTGGATGAATTTGATAATGGGTTTTTGCCAACTCTTACTGGTGATTGTTCTTCTTAATTGATGCTTTATATAAAGGACTTCTGTTAACTCTATTCCCCCCCCCCCCACACACACATGATGAAGGATGAATCAGATGTAGTGTTCAGAGCAACTACAGGAAAATGGCGATCAGTTGTGGTAGAGATATCTCGGATGAATAAAACAGGACGACCTGTTCTGGTCGGCACAACCAGTGTTGAGCAAAGTGATGCATTGTCTGAACAGCTTCGTCAAGCTGGACTTCCACATGAGGTTTATTTAATGTTATCCTTATAATTACCTTCATTTGAGCTTCTAGTTTGAAGAGTTGATGATTAGATGAACTGCCTTTTATTAGAACACTTTTTCGGGGGACTTTGTTATCTGATGTCATATCTTTAAAGGTTCTGAATGCAAAACCAGAAAATGTGGAAAGAGAAGCTGAGATTGTGGCTCAGAGTGGTCGTCTGGGGGCAGTTACCATTGCAACAAACATGGCTGGTCGTGGTACTGACATAATCCTTGGTGGTAATGCAGAATTTATGGCAAGGTTAAAGTTGCGTGAGATATTGATGCCAAGGTATTCTCTCAACATCAACCATTTGAAAAATATAATATTAGTGGAGTATTTGCGTGTGTGGGTGCTTGTCATATAGACTGTGCAAGGAGAATATCCTCTCTCATGCTGTCTGGTATACTGCAGCTACAAACTCTTGATCTGAATTTACTACACAGTTTGAATTCATATGTAGAGGAGTTAGTTTTCTAATAAAAGAGGCTGCTTATAGTGGAATATCTGTCAGCATTTCCAACATTATTAATAAGGATTTCCTTTTAATTCAATGGTTTCTCTGTGTGTGGGTGTGTTTCCTAATAATCGTGCAAGGAGAAGGAATTGCATCCTCTTTTATGATGTCCATTATACATACAAACTTTCTACCTGAATTTGCTGTTTCACTTTTGGATCACAAGTACAGGCACTCTTAACATCTTTCTGTTAGAGAAAGCTTCTTACGGCAAAAAGATCTTTCAGCACTTTCAACTCAATCAGTAACACATTGCCTTTCTGGCAAGAAATACAATGGTTCTTCTGCATATGAAATTTAAAGTACTCAACAGCTTGTTTGGATAGTGAGGTTAAAACAACCGATATACATGAGAAATGAATTTATTTGTGCATCCGCGTACATGTGCATTACGGTGATGGCAATCAATTTGAGGGTGTGATAGACATTGAACACTAATTATATAGTTGACATTGTTGAAATTTGATTTTGAACTGATGCAGAGTTGTAAAACCAGCTGAAGGAGTTTTTGTCTCTGTAAAGAAGGCTCCTCCAAAGAAGACATGGAAGGTGGGAAATGTCTAAATTATCTTATTTCTCATCTACTGGCTTCTGTTTACCTATTACCTTGACATAACTAAACCAAACTCCAGGTTAATGAGAACCTGTTTCCATGCACACTATCCAAGGAGAACACCAAGTTGGCAGAGGAAGCTGTAGAGTTGGCTGTCAAAACATGGGGCCAAAGGTCAATAACTGAGCTTGAAGCAGAAGAGAGACTATCATATTCTTGTGAAAAGGTGAAAATCAGGCTTCATAGAGTTCAAACATATGCATTTGCTCATGTAATACTTTGTGTCTAATAAAAATTCAACATACAGGGTCCTGTTCAAGATGAAGTCATCTCAAAGCTGCGCAGCGCATTTCTGGAAATTGTTAAAGAATATAAGATTTACACGGAGGAAGAAAGGAAGAAGGTAACTAATCCATGTGCTTATTCTCCGGCTGATGGGTTTTCTGTATCTCCCACACAGTTAGGATTTTTTCTATTTTCTTTTTAGGAGCCAACCCACCCTACACATAGGTTACATATATGTGACCATTCTGCTTCAAAATATTGAAGCAGTAACATGTAACTTTATCCATCCCATCTGCATCTGATCCATGTAACACACATATCAAGAATTTATTCGCACAAAAAAGGAAAAACTAGGAGAGAGGGGGGTGAGGCAAAAGGAAAGGAACTGCTTACCTTATCCCCACCCAGCTTTATGTCTTCACTACTGAATTTCATTTGATAAACAAATTTTTATGTATATCTTAATGTCTTCTTAGGTTGTATCAGCCGGTGGGCTTCATGTTGTGGGTACAGAGCGTCACGAGTCTCGCCGCATTGACAATCAGGTATGACTTTAATTTTCAGGCAGAGGGATCCAGTGCCACGTTAGTGATAGGACCTTACTATTTTATTTAAGTTTTGCTGGTTAATCTACTTATCTACTTTTAATTCCTTTTATCTACTGCTTCTCTATTCAGCTGCGCGGTCGTAGTGGCAGACAGGGTGACCCTGGAAGTTCCCGATTCTTTCTTAGTCTGGAAGATAACATCTTTCGCATATTTGGCGGAGATAGGATTCAGGTTTCTCTAGCTCCAGCATTTTTTCCTTGTTAATTAGGATAGGGTTGTTCAGATGTGAATAAAATTGTGATTTTCAGGGTTTGATGAGAGCTTTTAGAGTTGAAGACCTACCAATTGAATCCAAGATGCTGACAAAAGCACTAGATGAAGCTCAGAGAAAAGTGGAGAATTACTTTTTTGACATTAGAAAACAATTGTTCGAATATGATGAGGTTTTAAACAGCCAAAGAGATCGAGTTTATACAGAGAGGAGACGAGCCTTGGAGTCTGATGACCTCCAAGCTCTCCTGATTGAATATGCTGAATTAACAATGGATGATATACTAGAGGTAGACATCTGAACACACTGGTAGCACTTGTACCTTCTTTATGCTTTCTGTTTCCATCTTTTATGATATTTCTTTGATTATTTTCAATTATCTAGGCAAATATTGGTACTGATGCTCCAAGAGAAAGCTGGGACTTTGAGAAGCTTATAGCAAAACTTCAGCAGTAAGTGGAATATTTTATCCTGCAAGTATGTGAAGTGAACTTAGTTCGTCCTTAAAATTTTGGTCTTAACCAATGGGGCTGACAAGAATACCTGTTTGTTCAGTCCAATGCTGCATCTTGTATTATCATGTTATCATATGCTTCTGGAATTGTCTTCTTTATCATTGTATATTTCTATATCTTTTACTAAATGGACCGTTTGTGATCAACTACTTGGCCATGTTTAATTCATTATCCTTCAGTTTATTTAATTCCTAACCCAAATATCGACCCAATTCCTAAATATGTAACGGATGTTTAGTGGCCTCAAGGTGTATGTGAATTTTAGAGTGTGGTCGAGAATTTTGAAGAATTGAGGGTTTTTGGAACCCTTTGTAGATTTGAGAAGAAAATTTTGACTTAGATGTCAAATCATGTCTAGAAAAATTGTTAAGAGAATGATTTATGCAAGTAGTTGATTAAGAAAATGTGAGATACTTTTCACGATGAATGTCAAATCATGTTTTAGAAGTGAGAGGTAAAATTGGAAAAGTTATCTTCAAGATGTCCAAGGAAATACAATTTTGAACAGAAGTTCAAAATTGTCATGTGGTATGTTTAATAGCTGTGGCTGTGTATATTCTTATTTCTGATTAGTTCTGCCAACAGGAACCTTTAGCAGGTTACTTCTATACCTTGACCTGTTCATCTTTATAGGTATTGCTTTCTTTTAAATGATTTGACCATGGAGTTGATGGAGAGTAAAAGCTCCAGTTATGAGGGACTAAGAGATTATCTTCACCTTCGTGGACGTGAGGCATATCTTCAGAAACGGGTTAGTTATCTGCAGTCATTTTATATTATATTATATGGAGAATAGTTTATATGCTATTGGCCCAGCAAGTAGTTTGATTAGAATCCCATTGAGAAGATAGGATGTTCAAAATGTCCATTTGATGATGCCGATTTTCTCTGTATTTTATGTAATATCTTCCTCTCTTGTGCCAGGAAATAGTGGAGAAAGAGGCTCCAGGTTTAATGAAAGAAGCAGAAAAGTTCCTAGTATTGACCAACATTGATCGATTATGGAAGGAACACTTGCAGGCTATAAAATTTGTTCAGCAAGCTGTAAGTTTACGGGGGTATGCACAAAAGGATCCACTCATCGAGTACAAGCTGGAAGGCTACAATCTTTTCGTGGATATGATGGCACGAATAAGAAGGAATGTCATATATTCTATTTACCAGGTATTGTTGAATCTTCATATTCTGTCCAAGTTATGATTCGATTTACTTCCTTGTTCCCAGACTTTAACTGCACTGCTTCAATTTTATCAGTTCCAACCTGTCTTGGTGAAGGAGCAAAAGAATCGAGAGCGGCAGAGAGACGGTCAACTTGATGCTAATGGAAATGGAAGTGATTATAACAATCTTGATCCAGAAACCTCTACTGTATCCTCTTCATCAGCTGTTAGTCAGGAGGCAAGCAAGTGATAACTTCTTCATCAGAAAATGCCCATTAGTTGTGAATAGATTGTATTTTATGAATTTTGTAAGTTGTATCACCATTATTTAAATGTAAATGGATTTGGAAGTTGTATGGCTATCACTATATTCCATCTTCTTTGGTGACCTTTCTTCTAGTCAAGCATGAATCTTGGGGCCTTTTAGGAAAGATGAATGAAATAATAAGACTATCTAATACTAACATAAATAAAGTGTTTTGTTTACTAAATGTAGATTACCTATTATATCCCTATTGTAAATTTAATTTGAGGGCAATTATGTGAAATAATATTTTATATTTAGAAGAATACATTGATTTATTACACATAAAAATACTACAAGAGTATATTGTTTCATTAGATACGACATTCAAAATCTCTGATTTCAACTAAATGTGAAGATAGTTGAATCTTCATGTGAATGGTTGAATATACAATAACTTATTTATTTTTGCTAACATTGGCTGTGATCTTGAATATAAATATAAAAATAAATCGATAGTGTTATTTAAAATTAGATATTTCAATTATCGTTTAATTTGTTTCCTTGTTAAGAATCACATCTAAGATTCTTTTGAAATGCACAATAATTGATTCGAAAATATCGTAGAAATGATAAATATTATAATAAAAATAAAATGTAATATAAAATACGTTCATTTTTACACGCCAACGCATGCGTTCTTTGCTAATAGTATAAGAGAGACTGTTAGGGTATTATACTGAAAAGTAAGTTTCGAGCTATTTTGTATTAGTAAATTTTATTTCCCAATATATGAGAAAATTATTTTTATCACATTGGTTTGCATTTTCATATTTTGTTGTCTTACAAACCATTATAATTAAGCAAACATGTCTAAGTCTTCTACATTATAAGCTGAGTGGGTGAGCAGGTTATCACTGAAGGTCTCTCAGTCGGTTTTTTGCAGAAGAAAAGTTCAAGTTTCACAACCTAGATAGACTTATACAATCTATCGTGAAATGTTGCAGTGTCAGTCCAAAAGTTTACTAACCTTGATAAGCAAATGACACTGGTATGGTATAAACTGAATGAATTCACGTTTAGATAAGTTTTTCTTGCTGAATACTGAAAAAAAAAGGTCCCGATGATTATTTATTTCATAAACTTTGCATATAACATTGAACATACGATATTGATTATGCACTACTTTGATTTATTAAAAGGTGCAATTTTTTTATAGCCCAAGAATCATGATATCTTAAGCAGTTGTAATTAATATCTAGAGGTGATATGATTGTTATTGCACTGAATTTTGTTCTGGGAGAGCCCCGACCGGCTTGGAATTTATTCCAAAGTATAATAAATTATGAATTTTGAACTAGATCACTCTTGGTAAAAGATATTAATTAATTAAAGCCAACAACAAGTTTAAATTAATTAATGGATATTAGAATTTTAAATACGGGAAATAAATTAATTAAATAGGAAGCTCAGATTCTTTTTAATTTGGATTTGGACGAGTAAGTCAATATTAAATTCTATAGTGGTATAAATTAATATTCTATTAGCCTTATATTAAATTGAGGCTCAATTTAATTAGTGAAATCCCACTAGGGAGACCCTGTCTAAATTTCATTTGATCCCCAATCTGGCCCATTCATATTCTATAAAGAGGAGAGAAAGGGAAGAAAATCACAACACTTATACACACACAAAATTTCGTCCATAGCTAGGCTTTGAAATTCTCAAACCCTAGCCATCATTTTGTGATTTCTTTCTCATTTCTCTAGTCCTATTGGTTTGATAGTTTTGCCCATGTCAATATTCAGACCTAGGAATTGAGAACATATTAGAAGTTCTAAGGTTGACAACTCCGAATCTTCACGTGGAGAAGGAGCAAGTCATCGTCGGATCTTTGGATCTCTATCAAAAGTAAGTATTCTAAACCAACTAGAAAAACATGCTTTAGAATTTAATTACTCTGTTTTTGCATGTTTTGATTCGCATTCTAGTAAAGTAGGATTATTCGAATCAGTTGTAATTTTTCTTATATTATCTTAAAAACATCTTGGGTATGAGATTCATTCAATAGAATATTCAAACCCCAACAATTGGTTTATGAGTCAAGGCACTGATATAAGAAAATTTTGTTTTTCTGCTTTTCCTGTTTTTTCCCCGCTAGCTATTCTTTTATGAATTGCATGGAGTGAATGCGTTTTGTTGGTTTTATCTTCGTTTTTGTTCTTTTTCGTTTATTTGTAATCAATGACGAAGAACACGAAAAATAGAGACGAAGGTCGGATCCGGGCCACAACATCACGTCGTAGAGCCCCATCTGACAATGGCTCGAGCGCACCGTCAGCCTGAGGTGGCTGTTGACATTGCACGCATAGGTGCAATGGTACACCGCGTGCAACAGCGGGAGCTGCTTGGCGAGCGACGAGCAGGCAAGAGACCGAGTTTGGATAATTTTATCAAATTGTAAAAGGGTTGTAATTTATTTATTTCCTTCTTTATTTTGATAAATGTTTTATCATGTGATGAAGTGGATTGATCTGCCATTTTTCAGCTTTATGTGACAATTATGCAAAAACTTTTTCTTTCAAATGATTAAGCGATAACCACAACTAAGTTTTATTTTCTTGAAAATAAATAAGTGTCGTTATGGTCTCCACAATTTAGTCTATTTATGAAATAATTTCGAAGTATTTATCAACTCACCCTAGTGGGAGCTAAATTTCCAAATAATTATAAGTTCATATGAGTAGACTTCTTAATTGATACTAAGAATTTCATTAGTGGCGTACGACATTTCCTATAAAGAGTATCAAAACAGAAATAGAATTTTTAGTGGTAAAAATTATGGTACGAGCTTATGCATAATTTGGTAGTCATGCCACCCTAGTGGTCTTTGGTCTATCTATCAAATTATGTGAACAAAATATTTTGGTAGACATGTTTGAGTTTTTAATCACCTTAGTGACTTGCTTAAAATATGTTTAACTGTTGTGAGATGCATGAATTGTTTTATTGTTTTTGCAATTTATGTGTCAAACATGTAATGTGACTTTAGTTTATTATCTTCTCAGCCTATTTCTAAATGTCGTTCAATCCTCTTACGTCAATCTAAAAAAAAACTCGAGGGTCAAAATTATGTAGACTGGAAAAGAGTCTGGATATAGTGCTAATAGCCGACGACATTAAGTTTGTGTTGGAAACACTTTGTCCCTCTGTACCTGCCAATTCTGTAACGAATGCGGTTAAGGAAGCATATAACAAATGGCGCAAAGATAATGAGATGACGAAGTGCTATATTTTGGCTTCAACGTCAAATATACTTCAACATCAGCATCAAGCTATGCAGACAACTGCTGATATGATGCTCAACCTTGGAAACCTTTTCGAGACGCAGAACCGGGCTGCCAAATCATCAACAATCCGGAACATAATGAGCAAGACTATGAAGGAGGGCTCATCTGTGAGGGGACCATGTCCTCGAGATGATGGACTATCTTAATGAGATAGAAATTATGGGAGTATCAATTAATTCGGAATCCCAAATAGATATCATCCTCTAGAGTGTACCTGCTAGCTATCAACAGTTCAGGCTAAATTATGATATGAATAAAAGGAATTATTCATTTTCTGAACTGTTGACAAAGATGCAGTCGGCAGAGGGCCTAATGGCCCAAACTATGCAAGCCTTGATTGTCGCTACTCTTTCTTCCTCGAGCCCACAGCCCAGGAAGGCGAATAAGAAAAAGAGAAGGCATCCACGGCTCCTAAGAAAGGAAAGGGCAAGAAAAAGGTGGGCCCAAAGAAACAAATTGGGAAATGCTTCAAATGCGGCAAAAAGGGACATTGGAACCCGACTTGCCCACTTTTAAAGAAGGGCAATGGCTCAGGTATGTCTCCAGCTAGGGGATGCCACAAAAGTGGCGGCTATTGCAGTAGGAGATGTGATTTTTGGTATTAAACAATGTTTTACTTGTACCTTCGTTTAGAAGTAATTTAATTTCATTTTCTAAACTAGTTTTTGATGGATATTCGATTTCATCTAATGATGCTTGCATTATTGAGAAATGTGGTTCGTTTATCTGTCGTGAAACTGTGCAAAATAATTTATATACCATAGTAAATACACAATCCACACAATTAATTGAGTCTAATAACACGTCAACTTCCCCAATAAATATGAAGTCTCCTTCTATTGGAATGAATGAAACGTACTTATGGCACCTAAGACTTGGACATGCCAATTTTAGGAGGATCCAAAGGTTGGTGGATCAAGGTCCACTTAAGGATCTAATTTTAGTGCATTTTTCAACCTGTGAATCCTATTTGGAAGGAAAAATGACCAAGAGACCTTTTAAGGTCAAAGGAAATAGGGCCAATGAAGTACTAGACTCATTCATTCTGATTTATGTGGTCCAATATCAACTCAAGCTAGATGAGGGTTTCAATACTTCATCACTTTTATTGATGATTACTCAAAAGAAGGGTTTGTCTATTTGACGTGCCACAAGTCAAAATCTTTTGAAAATTTTAAAGAATTCAGAGCACTTGTGGAGATGATTCATAGTAAGACAATCAAGTATCTACGGTCTGACCGTGAAGGCGAATATCTTAGCAATAAGTTTTTAGACTACTTGTCAAAAGCGGGAATACAATACCAGCTGACTTCGCCTGGCACACCTCAGAAGAATGGCGTAGCTGAAAGAAGGAATCGAACACTCCTAGAGATGGTTTGATCAATGATGAGTTATGCTTAATTACCCATATCGTTTTAGGGATATGCGCTGGAAGCAACAGTCTACACACTAAACAAACTACCATCAAAATCAGTATCAACAACACCACATGAGTTGTGGAACGAGCGCAAGTCCAGTTTAGGATATCTCAGAGTGTGGGGTTGTCCAGCACATGTGTTGAAAAAAGATCCAAGTAAATTGGAATCACGTACTGATGTATGTTTGTTTGTAGGATATCCCAAAGGAACGAAAGGATATGAGTTCTATAGTCTTCGTGATAAGAAGGTATTCATTGGCACGAATGTCAAGTTCTTAGAAGAAGACTATGTACAGAACCATAAATCAGTAGTGTGGTTGCTCTTGAGGAACTAAGAGAAACCATTATACCCACTATTCAAGAAAACACAACAAATACACCAAGTATATAAATTTTTGTACCTCAGATTGTAGTGCCTCGTCGTAGTGGAGGGTTACTAGAGAACCCGATAAATTCATTGGTCTAGAAGAGTCTTCGGACTCAATCCCTAACCTTGATGAATCTGATCCCTGAAACTACAATGAAATTGTAGAGGATCCAGATAGTTACTCTTGGAAAAAAGCGATGGAATCCGAACTAAAATCAATGATAGACAAGTATGTTTACGATCTTAGTATCCTACCCAAAGGTTGTAAGGTCATTGGGAGTAAATGGATATACAAGCGTAAACGTGGATCTGACGAGCATGTGAAAGTCTTCAAAGCACAACTAGTGGCAAATAGTTATACCCAGATAGAAGGTATTGATTACGATGAGACCTTCTCACCTATAGCTATGCTTAAGTCGATCCTGAATCCTCTTGTCTATTATGGCCTACATGGATTGTGAAGTTTGGCAGATGGACGTCAAGACAACTTTACTTAATGGAAGTCTTGAGGAGACCATCTACATGCAACAACCCGAATGATATGTAGTTAAGGCAATGAACACATGTTTTGGAAGTTTAAGAGGTCCATTTATGGTCTCAAGCAAGCCTCCAGATCATGGAATGTCCGTTTCGATCAGACTGTCGTGTCCAATGGATCTGAGCAATGCCCTGATGAAAGCTGCGTGTACAAAAAGGTTCAAAGTGCTAGTGTTGTTTCTTGATTCTCTATGTAGATGACATTCTATTGATTGGAAACAACAAAAAGATATTGTCAAAAGTTAGAGAATGGTTGTCTACACAATTCGAAATGAAGGATATGGGAGAAGCTGGACACATTCTCGGGATCAAGGTCATCCGAGATTGCCAGAAAATAATGTTATGTTTATCTCAGGAGTCCTACATTGATACTGTACTAAAGCGTTTCAGTATGCAGAATTCCAAGAAATGATTTTTACCTTTTCGGCATGGAATTACATTGTCTCAAGACATGTGTCACAAGACACAAAATGAGATTGAGGAGATGAAACAGATTCTATATGCTTCGGCAGTTGGAAGTCTTATGTATGCTATGTTTTGTACTAGGCCTGATATTTGCTTTGCCGTAAGTATGGTAGCAAGATATCAGTCCAACTCTGGCCGAGGGCGTTGGACTGCGGTAAAGAATATACACAAGTACCTGAAAAGGACTAAAGAGTATAATGCTAGTTTAAGAGGCATCCGAGTTGTGTCCTTTGGGTTATATTGATTCAGATTTTCAAACTGATCAGAACTCGAGGAAATCTACCTCAAGTTATATGTTCACCTTAGAAGGTGGAGCCATTACATGGAGGAGTATGAAACAGAATTGTATCGCAGACTCCACCGTGGAGGCTGAATATGTGGTTGCTTCATAAGTTGCAAAGGAAGTTGTATGGCTCAGAAGTTTCCTAATGAAACTTAACGCGATTTCGAGTATGCCCACGGATATCACAGTTTATTGTGACAACTTAGAAGCATTGGCTAACTCAAAGGAACCACAAGCCCACATGGTCAGTATATACATAGAGATGAAATATCACATCATTCGGGATATAGTGCGCAGAGGAGACATTGGGGTGACTAAGATTGCATCAGATGACAACCTGACAGATCCTTTCACTAAGAGCCTCATCAGCAAGACGTTCAATCGTCATGTGGAAGTGGTGGGAGTCAGAATTATCGAACACCTAGACCTGTTTTCAATATAAGTGGAAGAATAAGCAGTAGTGTATACTCGAAAGCTTGTTTTGAGTATAAGTGGAAGATTGTTAAGGTATATACTCAAAAACAAGCTTCGAGTTGCTTTATATTAGTAAACCTTATTTCCCAATATATGAGAAGATTATTATTTTGTCAAATTGATTTGCATTTTCATACTTTGTTGCCTAACAAACTGTTGTAATTAAGCAAACATGTCTAAGTCTTCTGCATTATAGACTGAGTTGGTGGTTAGGTTATCACTGAAGGTCTCTCAGTCAGTTTCTTGCAGAAGAAAAGTTAAAGTTTCACAACCTAAATAGACTTAGATAATCTATCGTGAAAGGTTGCAGTGTCGGTCCAAAAGTTTAATAACCTTGGTAAACAAATGACATTGGTGCGTTATAGCACTGAATGGATTCACGTTAAGATAATTGTTTCTTGCTAATTACTGAAAGACATAGTCTCGATGATTATTTATTTGTTAACCTTTGTAGATAACATTGAGTATATGATATTGATTATGCACTTCTTTGATTTATCAAAAGGTGCGGATTTTTCGTAGCCTAAGAATTCCAATATCTTGGGCAGTGCTAATTAATATCTAGAGGTGCTAGGATTGTTATTACACTGAATCGTGTCCTGGGAGAGTTCGAATTGATAATATCCCAAAGAGAAGTTCGATAAAAGTTTTATTATACAGAAGCCCGACCGTCTTGAAATTTATTTCAAAGTATAATAAATAATGAATTTTGAACTAGACCACTCTTGGTAAAAGATATTAATTAATTAAAGTCAGCTTAAATTAATTAATGGATATTAGAAACTTAAACAAGAGAAATAAATTAATTAAAAAGGAAGCCCCGATTCTTTATAATTTAGATTTGGATGGGTAAGTCAATATTAATTTCTATAGTGGTACAAATTAATATTCTATTAGGCTTATATTAAATTGGAGATCAATTTAATTAGTGAAAACTCAACCCAAATTTTTTTCGATCTCTAGCCCATTCATATCTATAAATAGGAAAGAAGGAGAAGAAAATCACAACACTTACACATAAAATTTTCGTCCATAGCTAGGGTTCGAAATTCTCGAACCCTAGTCACCATTTTGTGATTTCTTTCTCCTTTCTCTAGTCTTTTATGTTTGATAGGAATTGAGATCAGATTAGAAGTTCTAAAGTTGACAACTCCGAATCTCCACGTGGAGAAGAAGCAAGCCAACTCGAATTTTTGAAGATATATTAAAAATAAGTATTATGAACCAATTAGAAAAACATGCTTTAGGATTCAATTAATCTATTTTTGCATGTTTTGATTCGCATTATAGTAAAATATGATCAATGATTATCTGAATCAATTGTAATTTTTCTTATATTATACTAGAAAGACCCTATTTATTGGAATATTCAAACCGCAAGAAAAACATGACAAGATAAACGATGGAATTAAAGAAACCTGATGAATCGGCAAGCTGCTTGCATCTTTCTTACATTAATAAGTATGTGAATCGACGAAGAACCATGATATGGATATCAATATCTTACAAATAAACAAGCAATTTTCTTTTTCTCAGAGGCTGAGAATGTAAGTTGCACTCTTGTACCTTAGCTGCTGCCTTGTCATCTTGGAGAAGCTTCACTGCCTTCATTCTTCAACACAGAGCACAAGACTTGCCTTGATATATACGTCTCGAGTTCTCTTGAGACTTGAGTCAGTTTCAAATCGAAATCACTTCTGTACTTGTGCTTCGGTGTTGGCACAGCGGCCCCATGCTGCACCGGAGAATACGAAAGTCGTCTTCTTGGACTCGAGAACTGTCTTGGTGAGCTTAACAGACCTCCTTTCACAACCAGGGGTGTTAGGCTTATCCTTTTGCTCGATAAATCTTTCTCTACTTTCATGAGAGGTCCACTTTTTGTTTCTAGCGGCAGGGGTTTCAACTGATCGCTTTCGGCCATAGGCTTGATTTTGGCAAGCTTTTCCCTCGCCTTTTCAGCAGCAAGTAGAGCTCTCTCTCGGCTCAGGTTAATTAGCTTCCATGGGTCTATGTTGGCGCGGAAGCCTTGCTTTTTATCAGGCTCTCCATCAATCCTTATGGCCAACTTCTGTTGGTTAATCAGAAACTTTGAAGTTTAATCACTGTTATGCGCATGACAATTATCGATGAATATGGATGAATTGAATTTAAAATATATGTGTACCACCTGTGGCGTCTTTCCATCTTTGCATATGATCCGTGATACAAGTGTAGGCTTTTGAGGTGAATCTGAGTCGGTACTCTCATCATCAGAAGAATAAAAGTCTGAATCTTCAAGTGATTCTAGTTCCATAGCCTGATTTTCTTCTTTCATTGCTAAAATGTAGTCATAGGTTGTGATTCCCTGAAAAGACAAACATGTCAAGGTTATGACGCCCAACAAGAAGTACGACCTGTCACAGTTTTTCCACCATTTAGTCCGTTCCAACTTGACCAGATCACACTATCTATTGTGTACTAGCCTAGTAATGTTAGTAGTGAAGCAAGAGAAATGACCATAGTGATGCTGCAGAACCAATTACCATAACAAAATCTTATAGTTTCAACAGGTTCGAGTCTATGCTATTTGCGACTCGAAAGGCCAGAAACGCGAACTCAAGCCCCAAGTAAAGATCATGTTGTTTTTTGTTCAGAATTCAGCTTTATATAAGAGAGAGGTGGGGAGGGAACATCTCCCTCTATTTCCCATGGTAGAAAAGAAATGGAAATTCAAACTTGTGCAATACCTTTCTGATGAGCACTACATGAAAGAATAGAAGTTGTCCCAATGCAGCTGTGCTGTAGCTTGTCAACAAAAACAATATGACCTGTGAGTGGATAAGTAAAGTTAGTTAAGTGCATCTATCTCCTTGCTTGATGACCAACTTATTTTTTTTGGAGAAGAACGAGAACATTACAGATAAGGCAGCAAGCACTCCTCTAGGGAATTTTGCTGTGTAGTTTTTTATTAACTCTCGTTCTATGCCCTTGCTATCAGCAAAGCACCGAACAAATACTGCCACAGCAGTTCCACCTTCTATAGTAAGCTGAAGCAGCAAAAGAATTTACCATTTAGCAATTCATTGTTAAAACCATATACTAAAGAATGATTGCGAAAACAGGAGAATTTTTACCAACCATTATCAAGATAAAGACCATCAAAAGAATGAAGGTTGTGTAGTTTTTTTTCCCAATGCAGTTATTCAACCACTGTACCAATCAAAAGGTGAAAGCCTTCCATTAAAAAAAATAGTAGATATTAGAGAAGAAAGGTGCAGTTTCCATAATCTGAGATAATTAATCTTACTCTACAGTGGTGATCAAATCCCTCAACACAACGGTTGCAAGTCCTGCAGTGTTTGCTATACTTGTTAACCTGAGGAGTCAGGAAATAAAAGCTCAGCATGCAGCAGAGTCGCATCTAAATAAAGAAATTGCATAGCCCATTGACCTCAAAGTCGCATAGGGAACAAAAAGAGACTTCGTCATCTTTTGGATTAGGCGCGAGAGAATCATCCTCGAGGACAAGGGCAAATGGGATAAGAGGCTGCTCGATCTGAAACCTCGAGGTATTCCAAGGATCTAGGTACTTCCTCCTTATGCAAGTCCGGAGAATCTTACGCTCAATCCTTTTGAAAAACCTTGACAAGATCCTACGCAAGAGGTGGCCGTAATTAAGATTGGCAAGCCCGATACCATTGCCCTTTTTCTTCTTCTTTCTAAATCTGAATCTAATCTTGTCACTAGGATCGGTTGCTGCACATCTAATAAAGAGAAGTGCAGCAGAAAGCGCCTAGGGCATAAAATTGAGACAAAGGAAAACCATCAGGTATACAGCAGTTGAAGATACATATAACTGTGCAAGTATTTTAAGATAAAATTACCGAAAAGAAGAAGAGAGTGTCGATTGTGATCTCTGCAATTCTGTTGCCGAGAAAGAGCCCTAGGAAGCAATAAAAAGCAGCAACCAAGAAGCAGAACACCGACATCCCCATAATCTGTAGCACATCATAAACAATGTCAAAACCTAAATCAGCTTTCTTACTAATTTCAAAGTTCTAGACCTATTCTATGATTTCATGAGGACATAGATGAGCATTCAATGAGATCAACATCAAAATCAGAAAGCAGTTCATCATAAACCGATATCAGAAAAACTACATCAGCTTTCTTATTAATTTCAAAATTTCTAGCTTTCAGGCTGTACGAAGAAGTGGAACAAAATCAATAAATTCCTGATAACACAAATTAGAAAATGAACAATCAATCAGATCAGCATCAAAATTGGAAAACAGTTCATCATAAACCGATGTCATAAACTAAATCAGTTTTCTAACTAATTTCAAAATTTCTAGCTTTCAAAATTACAAAATCAATAGTTTTCTGATGAAACAGATGAGCAAATGAGCAATCATTCAGAGCAGCATCAAAATCGAAAGCAGGTCATCATAAACTGAAAGATTTTACGACAAAAGGAGCTAAATTGAACCGAAGAATGGAAAATCAAGTACCTGTAAGGGGTGGAGAGGGCTCTGCCAACCATGGCATCTGGCTGACATCATGTGCGGTGCGGTGCGGTGTGGTGCGATGCGACGCCAGAAATGGGTGTGCTTGGAATCGACAAAGTTTCCAGTAAGAAGTAGAACAAATTCAACGGTCGAATCCCACCTTATTCAAATTTGAATTACAGAAACCAGTCAGTCTTAACGGCCTCGTAAAATTGCTTTGGGCCATGTTTGTGTTGGGCCGTTCGGCGGCCCAGTTCAACTCGTTACCTCAACTTTTCAGCCTACAGTTTTTCTTTTTTCAATCTGAAATTACATCAAAAAATCATTTATAGGAAAGAAAATTAAGGGATATTTATTATTGAATAATGACCAGATTATGAGTTTGTAAATAATTTTAAAAATCGTGAGATAATTACTTGAATTTCAATGCCATCGAATTTTTCCTAATTTTCAATTAATGAGACTCATATCCAAATCGATTTCAAATAATTGTGTAAAAAAAAAGTAGTATAGGGAGATTTGATCACCTCAAATTTTTTAGGTGGCCATGTTAGTATAAAATTAGGCTGAAATTTCACTTGTTGGCAAAATTAGATGAAATTAGAAATTTAGTAATTATTCGGTAAATTCTTAAGTTGGTGTGAAGAATAAAAGAAAATAAAAAAGGCTACAGTGTAAAATATAGGTAGAATTTGAGGTCGGTTACATTTATATTTCCCTCATTGAACGGGTAATGTAGAGCAGTACCGAAATACATTAATTAGTTATGATTTAAGTTAAAATAAAAAATAATTAAAGTTACCCTATATTCGAGGGTCCGAGGGCGGCAGCACTAGTTTATTGGACAACTTGTAGTTGCATATCAATCAAAGTAGAACTAATGCGCGGTGTCGACATTCCCATTTCTACACCTTGGCTTCAAGTGGAATATTATCAACACTAATATCCCAAGTTAGTCAGTAATTAATGACAAATTGCTCGGATTACCAGCAGTTAAGACAACAGATTGGTTATTTTATGTTGCATTCTTTGTGCTAGAGCACTATATCATTGTCGTGTAATGATAATTACTTTCAAGACAAGTTAGTTCCCCTTGCATATCTTAAGTAAAATTATAATATTTTATTAATTGCGACTTGGTCCAATCATGTATGTATGTATGAGCCGAGTCAAAAGCATGATGGAGGAGTGATGGTATATTGAATTTGTATTCTAAAAAATAAAAATGACCGCTGACTTTGAAAAGCTGTTCACGATGACGGCACTACTAAATCTCTTTAGCCTATATATAAACATATATGGTAATGGTAATGGTAATGGTAATGGTATGGTTTAGAACAACAATGAAATTAGGAAGAATGAGTAATGCATTGGCATTTGCATTAGCATTGGGGTGGTGCCTATTTAGCTCCACCGTGGGGTCGCCGGTGGTGACCCGGCAGCTTTTCGATTCCATATTCCTGCACAAAGACGACGCCGCCTGCCCGGCTAAAGATTTCTACACCTACGACTCATTCATGCAAGCCACCAGACGCTTCCCAAGATTCGGCCACTCTGGCACCCTCGCCACCAGGAGGCGCGAGGTGGCCGCATTTCTAGCTCAGATCTCCCATGAGACCACCGGCGGGTGGGCCACCGCCCCTGACGGCCCCTACTCTTGGGGGCTCTGCTTCAAGGAGGAGGTGTCGCCGCAGTCCATTTACTGTGACTCGACCAACACTCGGTGGCCTTGCGCTCCCGGCAAGTCTTATCATGGAAGAGGCCCGATCCAGCTATCGTGGAATTACAACTACGGACCCGCCGGAAGAGCCTTGGGATTCGACAGCTTACGCAACCCGGAGATAGTCTCCAACAACTCGGTGATCTCCTGGAAAACTGCCCTGTGGTTTTGGATGACGGAGCAGAAGCCAAAGCCCTCGTGCCATGACGTCATGGTTGGACTCTACGTCCCCTCCAAGCAGGATTTGGCCGCCAATCGCACGGCCGGTTTTGGGCTGGTGACCAACATCATCAACGGAGGGCTCGAGTGTGGGGTCCCAACCAGCGCCTCCGTCTTGGACCGGATCGGATACTTCCAACGATACGCTGCCATCTTCAATGTCTCAACCGGACCTAACCTGGATTGCCAATATCAAAAACACTATTAGCACAAAGTTTCAATTTCAATAACTAGTGTTATCAACAATACTTGCGTGTTGCATAAACTGATAAACTTGCTAGGAATCAAACTGTATTAGATTACTTTTTGGAGATATTATTCAACTTTAAATGTTCACCTCCAATTCTTGCAATCTACTTTTACCAGAAAACAAGTTCAATTAAAATGTGCTTTCTCTTCAAAAATGGAAAATCCACTTTACACTACACAGCCTTGGACTAGGAACCAATTCTACTACTTCACCTATACACATTTTCGGACAAAAAGTTTGTCACGTCTGCTGCAACTTCATAAGCATCCTCCACGCATCTGCCCAACGCTACGCCGGACACATAGTCCCCCCGAGAAAGAGGCCTTGAAATCCTCCATTGCTCAGAGCAGTTCGGGCGTTATTCAACAGATCAAAATGACCTACAAGAAATTGTGGAATGGCTTGTGGCCACACACGTACCCCGAGGACTAGTGGATGTGCTGCATTCTTCTTTATAAGCATCTTTCTCAGGTCACGATCCACCGATTCCACAATGTCGCTCTCACTCTGATCAAACAACCACCAACAACTTAGTCAACTCAGAACCACTTTCAGGAACAATTTATCAAGGAATTTTAAAACATAATCTGTTTGTTTTTCTGTAACACTTATAGTTTCTAACGTCAATAGCAGCTGCAGCAGTTAACACTTAAACACACTTTGTACCTTAGATGTAATTCCAGGATTTAGAGCTCCTCCGATGTAATTCAAAAGAAGAATTCTGCCAGGTGGACCACGATTAGGAAACAGTGATGAGCTGTATAACGTTCCTGTGGGATCAAGTGAAACAAAAACAAACATGTTATAGGCATAGAGGGCTTTTAGGTTGTACTCAGCAAAAAATTCTGAATCATGCTCATAACGCAGTTTTTTGCATGCATAGCATCCAGGAATGTAACAGCAAGGTTAGTACAGTATTTAATGAATAAACTTTGTGGATTTACCTAAAGTTTCAACCCCTTGGGAACGCGGATGCAACTGCCCAAACCCCTTTAGTTTACCATCAATTAGACATTCATCACGAATTACTCCTTCTGGATACGAAATGGTGACTGCAGCAACAGGTGGGTAATAAAATTTTGATAATGAATCAGCTGCAGTAGCCTGCAAACAATTGGACATGAAATAATTTTTTTCTGAAGCTATCTCTTTGCAGGCAGAAATAAAGAGGCACCCACAATACTGTCGGAAAAGCTAACACATAAAACAGCTGACACAAAGCAGTGGAACATTTAGGATAATATATCAAGATCTACAAACCCTCAATAAAATCTAGCAGCTCCTGGTATGGTGGTAAGGGGGAGATGGAGTTTAGACAGTTTTAGTACCAATTCTCTAGGGAAAAGTTCATTCAAAAGAACGCAGGAAGGAAATTTACTGAACATACCGAAAACGGGCGTAGTATGGTGCTTGCCACATAGGAAGGAATAGTCATGACAACACTTCTACTCTGCAGAGACACTGTTCCACTAGGAGTTTCGTATGTCAACAAGTAACACCCATTGTCCAACTTGGAGATGGTCGTAAGTCTCCATGACACCTTGACCTGGCTTCCTAAGCTAGAAATATGAGAAATGTTTGAGAAGTATGTGTATTTCTTATAGAATTACTAAAATTCAAATCTTTAAGAAAAATATAAACCTAGTGTATTGCGAAACCTTGTTGAACATAAAGCATAAAATAGAGAATTCTGTATGCAAAAATGATAAAAGTATGTGTGTTTCTGTTAATGTGTCAAAGGACTGATGAGTACCTCGACGAAATTGCATTAGGCAACATTGCTAGGCCCTTTCCGAATGACCCAACTGTTTGGCCTTTTGTTTTTGGTAAACGCCTGGAGATGTACTTAACTTAAATTCTCAATATTCACGCGCAATTAAGATAATCAAACACAAGAATGGCCATTCTAAGAATGTAATTACGGATCTCTAGGTGCCTTAGGGCTGCTAGATTTCTCTTGGACTGCTTTAAAGGTTCCTCCAATTATGCTACCACCAGTTTGCTCCAATTTCCAGACTTTCCCAAATGCACCTTTCATACTAAGCTTTGAAGGATCCCCAGCATAAACACCTTCACAAGAACAGAAATGTGATAATGATATTCATTCGCAGAGTTTATTACTTATGAGTAAAATGGAATCTGGCAGAACTTATCTAGAAAATGTTATAAGCTTCTATCTGGAATCATCTATCAAGACATACACACGTAAAGTTTGAATATGATATAAATGACTTTTCTTTGAGACCGAACTGTAGTTTGGAAGGTTAACCATAAATTTCAATCCTCAACTAAATCAATAACTGCCACCAACCAAGTGATATCTCCTAATTAGTCAAATCTAGCGATCTACAGAAAAACAGCAAATGTCTAATTGCAAGTAATTAACTGGCACTTTTGAACCATTCCTCATTTTCTTGAAGAAAACAGATTGCCTTCCTCCTAATACAGCTGGTATTAGCAAATGGTATAACTTAATCAGAACATGAACAAGTGCTAGACTAGCAAGGAAACTCTCTCGGGTTTAGATGTGCTAGTGTTTAAAAAGGAGAAATAAACAAGTGTCTAGAGAATGTGAGATCGAGGAGAGGATTACCGGAGCAAAAAGGCTCTATTAAGCGCTCAAAGACTTCATCACCAAGGCTACGCCTGACAAACTCTTCAACCGATTCCTCATGCCCCTGTTACCTTCGGCGAAACCTCAAGTGGCCGGATAAAGAGCTGCAGTTTTGTTTATTTTAATTATGGGCTTAATTCGTACAGACAAACTGGCCTCAATTCTTTTCAGCTTAGTCACTTATTCTATATGATATTGGTCGACTCATATATGGCTTTTTTAGTGGACATTGTGTTATTTTATACACTATATTGATTTTTTTATTTAAAAATACTTTAGTTGGCTACTCAAATATCAGAATCACAAGCAATTCCATGACACCACCTCCACTCTCCCAAACATGATATAGTAGTAGCTGAACATGGAACAAAAAATGACCTTCAAGGGATAATTTTATAACAACCGAAACCACTTATCCACAATCTAATCTCAATTATAGATGGTCAAACTATTTGAATAATTGAATTTTTAAGATAGAGAGATAATTGTGAGTTAGGAAGAAAAAATAAAAGATAAATGAAATTAAAAATATATTGAAATATAACAAATCATAGTTAAATTATTTTTGTAAAAAAATATTATTTATAAAACTATTAAAAAATAAGTTGGAGTTGAAGAACTTTTATTGAGGAAACTTATTTTTTATGGCTTATAAATTGTTTGAGAGCTTATTTTGTGAAACATTTTGTAAGAGTTTATAAGTTAGCCCAACATCCTCCAATTCACACTACAAATTTCCTAAAATACCTAACAAATTTTAATAATCCAATCATACTTTATTCTATCAATCTTATTCATTTTATATTTATAAACAAGTTCAGATAGCTAAACCTATGATTAATGTGTATTAATAATTACTATATGGATTCATTTGGGACGAAACCTAATAGTAAAATGTAAAAATAAATAGTTATGGCCGATGATTAATAACTTGTGGACTCTTGATTGATTTTTCAATTTTACATACAAATTGAAAAACCAAGTTAAAAATTAAAAATTTATTTTTCAACTTAAATTTATAGTTTATATATTGTGTACATAGCATACAAGCGATTATAGCTTAAATTTAGAGTTTTGAGGGACTACACACATGCGGGAGTCGTGCACTGCTGTTTCCCGCCTCACTTTTCCATTTCGATCATCTTCTTCTCTACGCTACTCTCATCGATTCCACACACATACTATTTCCGGAAATTTTGCTTCTCCATGGCCGGATTTATTTGTAAGAAAGCTTTATCCTCCCTGTCTTTTACTATCCAAGGCTGCATGATGCTTTGATCGGTTTTTCTTTTTCTTTCAATTTTTTTTAATCTGTCTCGATGCACTATCTCTGCTTCTGTTTGCTATTACTTGATCTTGAAATTTCTGCAAAAGTCTTAGATCTGAAGTTATTTTCGTAGCCTTTGCTGCCGAGAATTTCAGTTTTCATGGTTTACCCTTCATCCTCCACACAAATCAGTCGCATTCTCGTATCAAGCATTATACTATTATTCTGTTTAGTTCTCTTTTCCTTTTTTCTGATGATAAATTCCGTTCGTTGATCGCGCAGAAAAGTATATAGGAACAATCCAGAGGCTGATTTTCGAATACTAAGATTTTTCGCAACTTCTGTTAAAGCTATGGGAACGGATGTTGGTAGACAGACTGATCTTCAGGAAGTGAGTCTTGCATGCTACCTTTAATCCGAGATCGATCATAGATGAAATTATGACCTGAAGTGCAATTTGCTTGTTTTGATTGGTCACTTCGAGAACCTTGTATCGAAACCCTTTGAAATTATTATGTTAATTTCCTCGAAGAAATTAAGTTTGATCAATTTTGCTCATAGTTTAATTTTGTTCAGCTCTTTTATTGGTTCATATAGAGTTCACATTAATGGATTTATGTACTTTTAACATGTTAGGAGCCAATGAGTGATCGTCGGAGTCTTAGTAGCAACTATTGTTACTGCAGCCAATCCAGGAAGATGTCTGTAGGAGTTCTTGTTCATTCTATTTCCAATGCCAAAATAAAAGATCTCCAAGAAGCAGGGGCCCAAACTGCTGAAATTGGAAGTTGCAGCAAAAAAAATAGTGTCAGATGTCGTGAAGGACATTCGCCACTTATGGAAAAGCACGTGATAGTTGAACGTAAGGATGCCTCCCCTTGGGTTTCCACTATGTCTTTCAACCCAAAGATATCTTCTTCAGTCGTAGATAAGGATACAGAACGTACTCCAAGTTTCCCAGCCACCAGAAGAACACGTCCCACATCAAAGCTATTAGAGAAAGCATCTGCAGCCCATTCCCTCAACTTTTTTGCTGCCAAGTCTGGCTTAGGATCTGATGTATGCAGACAGAAGAATTCTGTTAGAGATAACTGTTCGGTAGAGGATGGGAATGTTGATAATGCAGAGCATGTTGAGAATCCGGTATGTTCAACTGAACAAGGAGTTCGGCAAGAAAAAGAACAGGTACAAAATAAAGTTAGGACAACAGAAACTGGGGGCCGTGAAACTTTGAGGATCAAGCTGTGGGAGATCTTAGGTGATGTTTCTTCACCAAACAAACAGCTTCCCAGTCATCAGTGTGAGGAATTGCATCTGGATCAAGAGAGGAACGGGAAGGAAAGTCCTATTGAAAAACTAAACATGAATTCGGACACTATTGAAAGTGATTCTCAAACGCAAATTTCCACAAGGCCAATAACTCGTTCTTTAGCCCGGAGGAAAGCCACTAGAAAACAAGGTAAGAAGAGTGAAGCAACAAAGTCTATTAATAGAAAAGACTGTCAACGAAACAGAATATTCTCATCCAAAGGAGATCTATCTGTGGGATCATTTGGTAATTTCATGGATGGTTCTTTACCTTGTAAGGGAGAAAAATTTATGGCAATGAGCTCTCGAGTGGAGAAAAATCAGGGTGTAAGGCATAAAAATGTAGAAGAGGGACAACAGTCAGAGAACAGCAGATCAATACCAGCTGTGGAAAAACCAATGTTGCATAATAATAAAGTTTCCAATGCCATCAGTTCCACTGACAGAAGAAATGATATACATGTTGAGCCAGAGAAGGGTACCAAGAATAATTCTTCATTTGAGTTTTCTCTTAATGCAATGACTGATCAAAGGGATGTTCAGAATCCAATAGTTGTTGAAGCTTCAAAGAAGAATCTACAAGAAGACATATCTGATTCTCTGTTAAAAAGGAAAAGGAACTCTCTGCAGCCACAAAAGGGTACCAAAAATAATTCCCCATTTAAGATTCCTAATGATCAAAGGGATGTTCAGCAGTCAATGGATGTTGAAGCTTCAAAGAAGAATCTAGAGGAAGACATATCTGATTCTCTGTTAAAAAGAAAAAGGACCTCTCTGCAGCCAAAAAGGGTTACCAAGAATAATTCTTCGTTTGAGTTTCCTCTGAATGCAATGACTGATCAAAGAGATGTTGATCAGTCAATGGATGTTGAAGCATCAAAGAAGAATCTGCAAGAAGACATTTCTGATTCTCTGTTAATAAAGAAAGGAAACACTGTGCAGCCCAAAAAGGATACCAAGAATAATTCTTCGTTTGAGTTTCCTCTTCATGCGATGACTGATCATAGGGATGTTGGGCCATCGATGGATGTTGAAGCTTCCAAGAAGAATCTGAAAGAAGACATATCTGATTCTCTGTTGAAAAAGAAAAGGAACACTGTGCACGATCCTTCATCCCCTCCTTCCAACAGTAAGTCACCAAGCAGTTTACAGAAAAGTAATCAAGAAGAACTTCATGATCAAAGTCCAGCTGAGAAAATATTCAATAGAACAAGCATACAAAGCTTCAAAAGCTTTCTGAGTTCAAAATCAGCTAAACGCGGACCAGATTTGCAACAGGAACCATCCGTATCCTCAACTACTTTCAGCACAAAAATTAATGAAGTGGCACTCATGAAAACAATCATTATTACATTGTTGACAGGCCTTTCTCTTCCTTAATAAAATTTAAGGTTGGTAGGAACAAACAGCACAATAGTCCAAAGAGAAGTCTCCTTGTGGAACCAAATATCGTAATGGATGAAGACAGTGATAACCAGTCCAAATCATTAACTGATGAGACTGATTCTGAGAGCTCTGAAGGTGAATCTCGTAAAGGTTATTCCCTCTACCTAGTATCATGTATATTGGTTGACGTATGTTCCACTAATTTTCTTTACCCTCTGGAGATTAAATATTGAATCTGTTACATCACCCTCCTGAGTGATATGTATTATTGTGATGGACACCAGCATGATTATGCTCGAACATGTGCAGTGACTTCTTTTTTAAAGAAATTTTGTTAGGTTGTTGGTCTAATTTTGTAAGGTGCAGTGCACCTTATGTTAAGCATCAATTGATTCTTTTTGTATGCATCATGTTAAGCATCATGCAATGGAAATGCAGATTGCAAGGAATCAGAGGAATTGTCTCCTGAAATTTGTATATCTAAAAAGATTCTACATAATTCCGATAAAAGTCTTGGCAATGAAAAAGATGTTGGAGTGGTTGGATCTAGTCCTGCATCAGATTCATTAAAAGGTTTATTGATTCTAGCAAAAGACCTTCTAGTCCAACAGTGGGCTAGCTCCCTTATTTCATTTGTCTGGTTTAGATTATCTTTATTTCTTCTGTGCTTGTAACCTCTCCTTTTGCCTCTGCTAAAACTAGAAGGGGTACAGGATGCCAGTGAGCTTGAAATGTACATGGAAGAGAACCAGGAGGATGGCCTGACCAGGTATTCCCGTCACTGCTAAGTAGAGAAAATAATATGGGAAAGAGCTATTCTGACGCTGCTGTTTTTTTTCTTCTAATGAAACCTAGAGCTCTAGCACTATTTACTGTGGCTCTGGGTCATGTTAAAACCAAACTGAAGTCAATAAGTAGCAGAAGGTCTGCCTATATTTTGCGCACTGCAGTTGAGGAAATATTGTTACGACTGCAGAATGCTGAATCTCTTATTAAAACAGATGTGTAAGTGCTCTACAATTTCAGATCCCAGAATTATTAAGTAATTAAATAATAATAGATTCTGCATCCAAAGGTTTTTTCTCTTGAGCATGATGCTTGTGTATCCAGGGGAAAGCTGACCAAGTTGAGTCATTCAAAAAGCAAACAGCTGGAAACTAGATTTCAAGGTTTGTGTTTCTGGGAACTTAGCTTGATAAGTTTACCAAGTTGTAGACGTTTTGGGCAATCATTTACTGTATTAGACCTAGCTGCATATACTCTTACATGATTTTAGTTCCTGGTTTAGCAATGCATGATTCATTTGAAGGTGTGTTTTCAATTTAGCTGGGGCACTTGGTCTCTCTTTTACTCTTCTTGGACCAATTGATGCTAATTTAGGTGTATCCTATTTGAAGCTTAAAAAGTTAGCTTGCTTAAAAAAGTTTGAGCCTTTTGCCTGCAAATTGCACTGGGTATCAGCTATAATGAGCTTTCAAAAATATTAGTTGATCAATATTATGCTATTGATTATAGAGTTTTTTACCTGTTCTTTCTTTATATTTTGATGTGCCACAAGTATAGCTTGATGGGGCCTAGTGAAGCCAGGGAAGGGAACGGTATATGAACAAAAAGTCAGTATATGCATCTATGTAAAGGGTCAAATCGTTCAGTGTGAAATAGGAATGATTTTAATTTGTAACAGGAGAAAATGTTATAAACATTTTGAGAATGATTAGCTAAATGCATGATTACGTTCAGAACAGAATTCACTTGGATACGTAGGAACAACCACTTTTAATCGTTTCTTACAAATTAAGCACTATCATGGTGGGTGATTTTGCACACTGTTCATTTGCATCAGTACAGTACTGCTAGCTATTAACTACTGATTAGGGTAGAAGTATTAATAATTAAGATTTTAGAGTTGTACAATTTTGGCTGACAATTAAATATATGACCTTGTAGACTCCATATATAAGAATTAAATATCCACTAGCAAAGAACTAAATCTCATTTACAAGAGCTAAAAAGATTACTTTTGTTGGTGTCACTGTAAAATGGAAGTCTCTGGGCTCTTAGATGTCATTCTGTCATTAGAAGTTTCCAGATATAGATTACACTCTATCAACAATCACGGACCTCTACCAGGCCAGTCAGTTATTAAGACATCCTGGAATTTCAATTCCCTAGAATATTGTAAGTATTTGGAAGATGTGTTTCTGTTCCTCTTAAATTTCTTGTGAACATGCATTGTGTCTTACAGAAAAACAGGAACAGTTGCTTGGGATATATATAAGGATCAAAGCAGAGATTGAGCAGCACCTCCAGGACTGTGGCAGCCTAATAGAAGATCTAGAAGAGCATGAGATTGAGCTCAAAAGATCTGTGGAAAAGCAAAGTATGATATTCAATCTCAAGTACTACTTTTGTTTGCAAGTCATGCATTAAGTGTGTTGAAGATATGCTGAAGTTTCTAGTTTAAATAGTTTAAACTCCTCATTTATATTCTTTCACTACGCATAAATAAGTAGATATCCTAGTGATTCATAGTTATGAGTCAAACATGAAATAGAAACAACAAACCATTAACTTTGTTTCAGTCAAACGGTAATTAAATAAAAAATTTGTGAGCTAGTCGTATAAATGTGCATCCAGTCTTTGTGATGTTCTCCCATATGAACCTTTTGCAACTTTTGACATTTTTTTCCCTTTCGTAAAAAACTGAATAACATCATAAGTAAAGCATGTCAGGCTAGTCTTAACCAATGCCCTGCAACATGTTGCCTTTTAATCTATTTTCAACATGATTACAGCATAGATGTGCGTGTTCCACATGAAAGGGTAGGGAGGAAATGCTATTGTTGTTTAATTTTTTTAATTTTCACTTGATACTGATATTGCCGAATGATTTTATATGCTAGGAGAGATAACTAATGTATCTGCTAATTTATTTGCTAAACTCCGAAGATAGCTTTTTTACAATCATGGACTGATGTCTCCTCAGGAGCAGCGCATAAAAAGTTTGTGTCACAAGTGGAGCAAGAAATCAATGTACAACTTGAAGATGCTGAAAGCAGAATCATGGCTGTCCAAGAGGTGAGTTAAATTTATTTGGAATTTGGTGTAATTTAGCTTTTACCATTATGGGGTATTGCAACAGTTGAAGCAATATGTTTGAAAAGATTTTACGTAAAGTAAGTTAAGATAGATTTTATTTTTCCTATTCGTTACTTGTTTGAAACTTAAGTGGTATTCAAACATCTGAAATAGAGTCCAGAGTACACAGTGAAAGAAACTATCAAAAGGAAAAGGTAAATAAACTTCTTAGGATCCAAAAGAAGTATTTTCGTTGTTATTGCTGATGGTATTCTTATATTTTCCTCATTTCTCCTAGTAAGTAGTCATGCAGTTTTGTTATACAAAGATGTGTTTTCTGATAACTACTTGTGGCTAGCTATCTATTTTCAGAACATTAAAATTCTGTAAAGGGAAAATAACCCATTCCAAAAGTAAATTTAAAGCTTCTAATCTTTTACTTTTCCCCTCATTCACCTGTGGTACTGAAGATTTTTTTTGATTTTGCAGATGGCTAGGGAAAAGATGCTTCAACTGAAACATGGGGTGGCTGAGTGCTTGAAACATGGTGGCTTGAGTTGAGAGCAAGTAATAGTGAGATGTGAATGTGATGATATAAGTAGTTGAACTGTAAATCCTTGCTTATTTTACAGCTAAAAGCGGCCCATATTCATTTGTGAGGTTTTTGAAGTTATTAGAGGGCAATTTGCTGTTTATTTAGTTGGATAATATGGCTTACTACTATATATGTTGAGATTGAAACTAATAGTTGATAGCATTAGTGGTAATTATGGATAAAGTTGTTTGTTTTCCTTTGTGTGGAGGAAAGGAGGTGGAAGAGGCGTGCAGTTGGTTTATACAATAAAGTAAAGGGGGAGGGAGACAAAAGATGAGTGGTTGGCACGTGAATTCACGTGAAGTGGAGGATGGATTTGGGGTTTGAAGGGAGGGGGTGGGCCCCAGCCCTAACTTGAAAATAAAGGAAAGTGACAACTCAAGGAGGCCTCAAACAAGCATCCCTCTAAAGAGTGATTAGTTTGGTGAATTAGATAGAATTAATCTTATGATATATTGTTTAGTTAGATTAATACGATTAGGTACTTGTCTCGGGTCAATACTATACTAAGTAAGATTAATCTTTGTCTTATGACTTTCGGGCCAATTTAATTTAGAGTAGCTGAACACCTTCCTACTATATATCATGCATTTATTTCCAGTACGAGGAGAGAGGCCAAATCTAGGCCCCATTCCATTACATACCATACTTCTTGTCCATAAATGCAAATATTAAGGAACCGCCTTCTGTGTCTGTTTGTATGCTTCACCTCTTTCCTGTCATATGAAGAGTTTTTTTGAGTTTCATCAATCTGAAAAATTTATAAGCTAGTGTTGCTTTAATGGAGAAAAGTAGTGCTTATTCAAAAACAGCAGCGAACTGTCAAGATTCAGAATCATCTGATTCATATCAATCTGATAATGTTAATGCATCAGCCATGCAAGCAATCAAGAAGAGGAAAAGAGTAGTACTTCATTCACATAAAAAGGTCAGCTTTTCTCTCCACTCATAGCTTAACCAAATTCATCTACTTTTTTGGTGATTTTTTCTATTCTTTTCCACAGAGGCGAAGAGATAATAAAATCAACAAAAGATTTTGGGCACTGCGAAACCTCATACCTAATTGCACCCAGGTTTGAATTTTGTATTTATGAATAAATGCACATCTTGTCAACCAATTTAATGAATTTATGCTCTAATTTAGTTGCATTCTGTTCTATGAATCTTCCCAGATGGATAAAGAATCTGTCCTTGATGAAGCTATTGCGTACCTAAAATGTCTTCAGCTTCAATTACAGGTGACTTTTTTTTTTTCCATGAACAAATACAGCTTATTATTGAAGTATGTACAACTTAAGATATTTAATTACTTTGTCACAGATTATGCCAACTTATGCTGGATTATGTGTTCCACCAACAACCATCCCTTATCCTAGTATTGATTTGAGATTAGGAGCACGTCCTATACAGTTGTATGGTTTACCTCTTACCGGATTAACTGGAGTTCAGATGCCACACCACAACAACCATGACGGTCTTGAGCTAAATTCATGTTTTCCTAAATGCTCTAGCAACAGATTTTAGACTTGTAAGATGTGCCAGTCCATTGCTTGGTAGTTTCTGTTGACTTAAGAATTCATGTATGTTAGAAATGATATCGCCACTCAAAAAGCAAAAAAATCTAACTTCATACACTATTGAGCAGCAGCAGCAACGGCTTACAACAAACTATAAAATTGATACCCTTCCTTCATCTCCGAGAACAACATTTTCAAGGTTTCTTGTATTTTTCCAAACTCAGAATGTGTTGTATCTCTAGCATCAATATTTTGGTACACATTGGGAGAATGCTCATCAAATTGATGAAATTTGGTCCAATTTTAGATTCCCACATCTTCCCAAAGATGCTCAGAGCCAAACCATGATCCTCAATAGAACTAATTGCCGAGTTCCAGATCATGACATCCCAATCCTACCACATGCTCAAGAGAAGTCGAACCCTCGTTTCAAGATCAACCCGTGCATCACTCTCCCCTCTTCTGCTAACCCGAGTTTCCCAATTGCAAGAAGAACACTAGCCAAAGTCATCATCTCTCTATAGACTACAAGAATAACCAGCAATCAAAGTCCTCCAAGAAACATCATCCCTGCAAGGCATTGCGCAAAACATGGTGTAAGCTTGTTTAGTATCCCCCAACTAGATACATATCAATAATAGCATTAGCAACAAAAACATCATCATGGAAGCCACTCTTGAGAGCAAAAGTCTGCAGAGCCATCCCAGTCTGGCCCCTGCAGCCGGCCACAGGCGGGGAGAACAGCAGCCACAAGAGGCGGATCCGGGCGGAGCCCGCCAACCCTCCTCATGTCACTAAACAAAGAAAGAACTTGGCCCGCGTCGCCTTCGCGTATGGTCCCACATATCATAGCAGTCCAACAAGCCAAATCCCTCTCTCTAAGAGGCAATTCATCGAACACCTGCAGGGCATCCTCGAGCGAAGATAATGAAGAACAAGCGTTGAAGATGAGAGGGCATGTGTAATTGTCGGGTACAAAAGCAAGAGTGCAGATGAGGTGAGTGAAAAAATGAGTGGCCTGAGAGAAGAGAGCGGCGTCGAGATGGGCGCGGAGAATGGCGTTGCAGGCGATGTTGATGTCGAGGCGGCGGAGGAGCAAGGCTCCGCGCAGACAACCGGAGTCGGCGTAGGATTGCACCAGAAGTGGACACAACTGTGAGTTTGAGTTTGTGTGGTGGAAGCCACTTACTATTAGCGCAGCATGCAGCCTTTTGGCTCCCTGCAAATCACGTTTCTTAAACAGAGATTTCTTCACTGATTGTAGAAAACCGCCGCCATGTCGCAGAGCCATTACATCATTCGACGACGATTACAACTCCGTTGTGTGTGAGTTGTGTTTGAGTTTACGTGATGCGATTTTTAAAATAATTTATTCTTTTACCAAAAAATATATATACAACTACTTGGTTACTCATAGTGAATGAAAAAAGAGGTAAAATATATTTAAAATTGTGTATGAATCAAATAATTTTGGTCAAATAATTATTTTCGATTTAGTGATTTTTGATTGGATATTTCTAAATATATTTATAATATATATATATATATATATTGATCGATCTGATTTCCGCCGGAGGATAGTAAATAACAGGAATTTAGAG
>JAYDZE010181997.1:0-21525 GCA_034509125.1 Monilaria moniliformis | reverse complement strand
ATATGTTTATATATTATAAATATAGAACTCTTAAGAATAAAAAATACATAAATTAATCTTTGTCGTTTGCTTATAACTCGATTAGCCCGCTGGGCTAGCCCGAAACCCGAACGTTTAGGGTTAAGGTTGTAAATTCCTAACTCGATAAAATTCCAATCGAATTAACCCACATCCGATTAACCCGTAATCCGAGTAGGGCTGACCCGAAACTCGCTGGGCTGGCCCGATTGACATCCTAGATTTAGAAAATTGAGAATAGAATTATCTCGAATTGCCATGTAGGATTGTAAAAGAGCGTGGGTGTTTGTTTTGAGACCTAAAAACGGAAGTTTGGTTTTGAAGACTCTCTTCTCAAACTAGTTTACTCGTGCAAACAAAGCCCTAAATTACCCGTTTCTGGGGCGCTGCATTTTCCCGCGTAAAATCCTGAAGCACCGGAGCTCCGACGGTGAAACGCAGGAAAATCTGAGGCGGTAGAAGCTAAAGAACCCACATTGAGATGGGGACGTCAGTGCAGGTGAAGCCGCTGTGTGGAGTGTACAACGAGAATCCGCTGTCGTATTTAGTCTCAATCGACGGCTTCAATTTCCTTGTCGACTGCGGTTGGAACGACCAGTTCGACACCTCTCTTCTTGAACCCCTTTCCAGGTCTTCAATTTCACGCTATCTTGTCATCGCAAGATATATTTACTACAGCTTTGTCATTATTCCATTGCTAAGTAGAAAATGGTTAGGGTTTAAGTGGATAATTCATCGTAGTTCAGGATATAATATAATTGACCTACTTTGGGGCCTTGCATTATATCAGAAAATAATATAATCATTTAGTGTAATTTTGCTGCTAAATTCTCTGCTCAAGAAAAAAAAATTGTTCTAAGAGCCTATAATTAGTAGTTATTGTGGCCACTTCTGTTCTATAAGCTGAGATAGATTGCAATGTTTATCAGGGTTGCTTCAACTGTGGATGCTGTGTTACTATCACACTCTGACACGCTTCATCTTGGTGCTTTACCATATGCGATGAAGCAATTTGGAATTTCTGCTCCAGTTTTTGCAACTGAACCTGTCTACAGATTGGGCCTCCTGACCATGTACGATCACTATTTGTCTCGAAAGGTGAAATTTGATCTTGGGAATGTGCCTTCATTGAGTGCCATTGATCTTATTTTGGTTCAGTTTAGTTGCTTTGACTGCCAATTCAGAGTTGTGTAAGTGATTTGGTGGTCCTGTTTCTTCTGAAGTAAATTAAACTAAAGTAGTAAGATTCCAAAACAGTGTTGATTCATCAACATTCCCATGCTCGATCTCTGATTTGCTTCACTAGGTCTCAATGACTAATTGCCATGGTTCAAACTTATCCAGATCTGCTGTATATTATTGTAATTGAATTGACATCCAGGGAAAAATACTTTGGTACCAGATTTGTCCAAACTAATATACAGGCCACTATTGATGGTAAAATTGTCTCTCATTGTGCTGCTCCATTTTTTTTTTTTTTTTTAAATTATAAATAATTTCAATGTATAGCATAACGTGAATGCAAAATTTGAGGGTCTTTCAATATCAAGCAAATACGGACTTTATTTGATGAACTTAGCGATTTATCTTTCTGCTGTGAAGAACAACAGTGACGCTTTCAACAGACAAGAAAGGAAAAGAATGATGTGAACTCTCGAGGAAATGTAATAAATCTGAATTGAAAGCTGCGGCTATAAGTGACCCATGCTACTGTTGTAGGTGCTGAAGTAGTATCTTATCCTCTTATGTAATACGTCAATGTTCTTTCTGTCTGTACTTGTGTTATATCATTTTGAAAAAGAGCAATAGAGAATATTTCTAACGTGTCATCTGTATTTGGTGCAGTTCCCATTAGATGGTATGAATTTTATATGGAAATGGGTGTAGACTATGTCACTATGATTATCTTGTAAACCATATTATTGGAAGTTTTACCAGAAAATGATTCTGTGATTTCTGTACATTTCTTCTTCTTGGTAATGAGTATGATCTTTCTTTTTATTCTTGCTCTTTCTTTATCTAATAGTATCTGTTTCTTGCAGCAAGTATCTGAGTTTGATTTGTTCACCCTGGATGATATTGATTCTGCATTCCAAAACATCATTAGATTGACATATTCCCAGAATTATTATATGTCTGGTAAGTTGTTCTATGTTCTTCTTTATACTTCTATGCTGAGCATGTTTAGTTTGATTCTTAGCTGTTCCATTACTTCCAATTCCCGGTTTCCAGCAAAATTTGTATTAAGTCTGTATACCCTTTTTGCGAGGAATTCTGTCAGTATTAAAGATGATCTTAGTTGTTCATTGCAGGTGAATCATGTGGATATGAGAAGGGATCATGTATTGTACTAATATACTAAACTTGTTCTTTGTCATGCATCTTATAAATTTCCATTCTAAATGTCTCTAGGAAAAGGAGAAGGCATTGTTATTGCACCCCTTGCAGCTGGTCACCTTTTAGGGGGCACATTCTGGAAGATCACGAAGGATGGAGAGGATGTTATATATGCTGTTGACTTCAATCATCGTAAAGAGAAGTTGTCTTGTGATTGCATAAATTGTTTTAGCCATATAGTGCTTTCTTTTGTGGATGTGTTTCTTACTAATGTTTGCTCTTGTTTCATTCAGGCTTTTGAATGGAACTGTTTTAGAGTCTTTTGTGCGCCCTGCTGTTTTGATAACAGATGCATATAATGCTCTGTTGAGTAATCAGCCTCCAAGACGTCAAAAAGACCAGCAATTGTTAGGTAATGATTACCATCCTGACTATTGCTGCAATTGTAAATTTCCTTGTCAAATTTTACCCTCTGAAAATCATCCACACACATTAGCTGTATATAAATATGTGCTTGTGTATACATTACACACAGAGAGGGAGGGGCATAGAATATAAGATGTTGCTATATATATAGCATCTATATAAAACATATATTTGCAATTAGAAATACTTAAGACAGCCCACATCCTTTTATCTTCTCTGTCTGCCTAATGGAATCATGACTTGATTTTATTTAGTTACATAATTAAGCGGATCAACATCCTGTTCTTTAGTTATTCTTTTTCTTGAAGTATTTTTGGTCATCTTTTACTTTTGTTCTTAATTGTTAAAAGATAGGTTTGCTTTTCAGGTTGCCTTTTCTTTTACTTTCATTTTTCTATATGAATGCTATCTACTTAGTGCCTTAACATTATAAGGGCATGGCTTTTTGGACAAATCATTTATAACATTCTTTTAGATGCCATACTGAAGACATTGAGAGCAGATGGTAATATATTAGTACCTGTCGATACTGCTGGTAGAGTGCTTGAGCTGCTTTTGATACTGGAGCAGGTCAGTCAACCTTATGACAATGCTCTTTTGTTAGACAATTATCCATTTCTAATGTTTTCTTTTGAATAAACCTGCAGTACTGGGAGCACCAGCACTTAACTTACCCCATCTTCTTCCTGACATATGTTTCATCGAGCACAGTTGATTATGCGAAGAGTTTTCTTGAGTGGATGAGTGATAAAATAGCCAAATCCTTTGAGGACACGCGAGATAATGCATTTGTTTTGAAGTAAGATGTTTTTCTTTGGCTTTTAGTTCTTTCTTAGGCAACTTTCACAACTTTGTGGAGAAGGACTTTTTGTTGGAATATTAAATGTCTAACTGGAGAGCTAATTTTCCAATCTAATGGCTTTTCTAGTGAAATTACACACTAGCTCATTTGGACTTCTCCATATATTTAATATCCTGATATCATTGAGCTGGATATGTTGGGCTTGTGATTTGGTTACTTTTGCTTTTGAACTAGACTTTTTGCCATAAAAAAGCCTAAGGAAGTTGATGATTGATTTATTAATGCTATCAATGCTATGTTCTTGTTGTGTTCTTTTATGTGAGATTGCTCATTACTGCCTTTAATATGTCTGTTGTAACTTCTAATGTGAAATTTATAAGTACCCGAGACCTCGTCATAGTTTTTCATTAAAGATGTTATCTGAAAACTTGCAGACATGTAACACTTCTAATCAGCAAGAGTGAGCTCGAAAAAGTTCCTGATGGCCCAAAGGTTAAGATGACTGAAGAATTTTTAAAATCATATTTTGGAAGTGTTCGTTTTCTTATTCTTGAATTATTTTTTTACATTTTGATCAGATAGTCTTAGCATCCATGGCAAGTTTAGAGGTTGGGTTTTCTCATGATATTTTTGTTGATTGGGCTGCTGACTCAAAGAACCTTGTACTATTTACCGAGAGAGGCCAGGTTTGCTCTGCATCTCTGGTTCTTATCAATTTATACACTTGGTAACATCATGGGATGTCCTAACTAAATGTCCCTTTTTGGAATGATGGTATCATGATTTGGGATCACTATTTTGAAACTTAGATGTTAAAAGAAAACTGATGACTAATGCTGCAGATTTGTTAAAGTTCAATCATTTTTGTATTCTCATTTATTTAGCTATTTTTATCCTCTCTACTACCTTTTAAGCTCTAATAGGATGATAGATTCCTTAAAATCCTACTTTTGTGGAGAAATTACAAAATTACCCTTGAATATTGACGTCTTTATTGAAAAACTTAGTTATCTTTCAGATTTTATAGAGCTGCTGTTGATGATTGTGCCCGTCTTATAAACTTTTGTTTATCATATTTCCGCTGAAGAAAGTGTCCTTTTTTATGTAACATATGTTGGGCCTTGTGGGCTGCACTGGTGCAATGAAGTAGTTATTAATTAATAGTTCCTATGCATATGAGCATATGCTTTCACATATATAATTGCCTTACCCTATTTTAGCACTTCTGAAGCAACTGCGCATTAATCACATATGATTTTTAAGTAATACCTCTTTTGTTTCTTTCCTATTGTGTACGTATCCATCTGTTCCAAAAGAAAAAGAGTATCTTCCCCTTCAAATTTAAAAAGATATAATGTTAATATTGTTTTTGTGTTTGTGTTTGTCATTCAAGAGGAATGTGGAAAATACAAAGACAAAGAATGGTGATATTTCTCTGCAAGTATTACATTCATATAGGCTAATATTTCTTCACTTTGTAGTTTGGCACACTCGCACGAGTGCTTCAGTCAGATCCTCCTCCAAAAGCTGTTAAAGTTACCATGTCAAAAAGAATCCCCTTGGTTGGAGATGAGCTTGCTGCCTATGAAGAAGAGCAAAACCGAAAAAGAAAAGAAGAAGCTCTTAAAGCTACTCTCATCAAGGAAGAGGAATCAAAAGCTACTCTTGGAGCAGAACTAGCTGTGGATGACCCGATGATTATTGATGCTAAAATCAAACAACCCTCTTCAAATGGTACTCTTAAGGCTTAAGCTCTTTATCACACTAAATAAATATGCCTCAACCAAACAAAAGAGCATATCAGTCGATCTTGAACTTGACTAATTTGAATAGCTCGAAAAAAACAGATGCAAAATTCACAATTTTCTTTTCCACATTTCCTTCCAACCTTTATAAGATAATGGGTCTTAATTCTTGTGCTTGCTCCTAAAGTTTATAGGCCCAAATACACAAGAAAATATACTCATCTGGCTTTGATTTTTACTGAAAAAGGTTATTCCATACATCTTTGCAGCTGCTACTTTACAACATGGAGCATTCAAAGATGTATTTATAGATGGATTTGTTTCACCCCCATCTAGTGCTGGCCCCATGTTCCCGTTCTATGAGAACACATTCGAATGGGATGATTTTGGTGAGGTTATTAATCCGGATGATTATACACGCAAGGATGAAGACATGGACCAGGCATATATGCAGGTAATTTGTGTATATTATCCTTGCATTCTGCATGCTTATCTCAATTTATTTTATGATACCTTTTCCACTGTATGATTTGTATATGCAAAGCGTAAGGAAAGAAAAAGCTAGATACTGTGAAAAGTATCGATTTTAGAGATGTGAGGTGAATCTGGTAATCAATAGCCCTAGCTATTGGATTTAATAAAGTAAGAGGGTGTTGATGATATATGTAACAATACTTCACAGCTTTAGCCAACATTTGTCATTTGAATTATTTGTTTTTTTTTTTAAAAAAAAGTTTGTGTAGAAATTTGTTCAATGATACACGTTAGTACTCTTTCTTCCTTTCGGTTGGTTGACTCTTTGATGATAGATCATTAGTAATTTTTTGAATTTGGAGTTCTGGTGGGAATCCCTAGTTAATTATGTTAGAGATGGACAACCTCTGTTGTTCAATGTTAGGAACATGCGAATGTGCACAAAAATGAAATGATAACTTAGAAGAAAATGTAAAATTTGAGTTTGGGGATGGTGTTTAATTTCTCTATTTTCAGTAAAAAATTAAGTAGCGTATCCAAAAAAGTGTAAACAACATTACAAGAAAATGGGATGACAAAAGTAAATTCCCACTATTTGAATGCCAATCAGAACTGAGATAAAACCATAAATTGTTTATTATTAGTTGGCCTCTTCACATTTTATGTCTGTACTAGTTAAAAATGCATTCCTTGTAAATTTGGATGAGAAAATTAGAGTTGTGTGTCTCACAATATTATTTTTCTAGGCTGGAGAATTCAATGGGAAGCTTGACGAAGCATCTGCCAGTCTGATTCTGGATGCAACACCATCAAAAGTAGTATCTTCTGAGCAAACTGTATGTCTAAGCTACCTTTATTTTCTTGCATGGCTGATACTGAAATCAGTTCTATTGCCTCAGACACTTAATCTTTTTTTGTTGGGGGAGAGCCGGAGGGAGGCACCTAACACTATTACATTATTAAAAGTTTCTAGTGTGGATCACCTACTCCTATTTCACGACTTATGGAAATTCTGCAATGAAGATGGGAATTAGCTCCTTGTATTTCTTTGACTTTATATATAGCTTCTTTTGCTTCCCATCCTTATCCATGCAAGGGTAAAACTCTTAACTTTGTGTTTCAGATCTTTCCTTCTAGAATCTCAAATGCAGTGAAGATGAATAATGTAGATGCTGAATTTTGAAAAAGAATCTTATATTTCATATTTTTAGGGATATTGTAAGATCTGTAGAAGAATTTTATTACATATATCTGAATTACTTTGGGGAGCTAACCCTCTGATGATGTAGAGCTGTTTCTTTGTCCTCATGTCTCAAGTTATTATGTCTCTTTTATTGCTTTGTTCTGAGGATTTATATGTTACCCCTCCCCTCCCCCCCCCCCCCCCAAGCGACAAACACAACAAAGAATAAACACCAGTGTCATAGCAGCCAAGTATCATGGAAAACTGTCATTAGCATTGCACTATTCGATTGATTTCACTCTCTGTGGTTGATGCCTTGTGGAACAACCAGGCAGTGAATTGTCCCATGTTACTGATGAGTCTTAGTACAGGGATTTGCATTCTGATTTCAGCATCTGCTCTTTTGCTGAACATTGCGTCTCTTCTCCTTTAATGTTGATTGAATGCCCGATGCAGGTCTATGTCAAGTGCTCATTGGTCTACATGGACTTTGAAGGCCGTTCAGACGGCAGTTCAATAAAAAAGATTCTTAGCCATGTATCTCCGTTGAAGCTTGTGAGCATTCTTTTGTACCTTTGGCATCTTTAAAATATGTTATTGAATCTAACATTCATGTTCATAGAAGTAATTAGTGTTATCTTGACTTTTTACATACCAATCATATGGTTCACTCCGGTTACTGCCTACAGTTGTCAGTATAGTGCGTAAACTCCAGCTTCTTGCCACTATTGATTTTTTTTGGGAAGTAATCATGCACCACAATGATAAGCTAAAGGAATGTGAGATTCATTTGCCTGCTTTAAATTATAAGAGAAGCAGCTCCAAGTTATATCAAATAAACCTTTCTTTTCCAAGGAGCTTGAAATGATGTTTGTGATGCTCAAGAGTTTCTGGAAGTCGTTGAGCATTACTAATTCTAGACTATTAAGGAAGCCAGTTGGGATATATGATCTATGATCTATCTCTTTCGAATCCATCTATTGAATTATTTATATCAAATGTTCAATCCTCTGGTAACTAAATATTATAGTTTAGCGGTTAGTATTTACTGCATCTTTGTTTTCCGTCTTGAAGGTCTTGGTGCATGGGTCTGCCGAAGCCACTGAGCATTTGAAGGAACATTGTTTGAAAAATGTGTGTCCGCATGTATTTGCTCCTCACATTGAAGAATCAATTGATGTCACTTCAGATTTGTGTGCTTATAAAGTAAGTTCATTCATGAAGCAAACCTCACAAGTTTTTACTGAATCGCCTTTCCAACCCTCAGCTTTGTAATGTGGGAGTCATTGTTATTTAACTTGTGATACAGGTTCAACTTTCTGAGAAATTGATGAGCAATGTCCTGTTTAAGAAGGTAATTATATATTTTTTCTTTTTTAATTGTGTCTATCATTATTTATCTTTTATAGGAATGCCTGTCATGCTGTCATAATTTTGTGGATGTGTGGTGATGGATAAACATCGTTAATGCCATATTTTGTTTGGCTACTCTTAAGGTTTGAGCTAGTGGTCTAGTATTCCTCTTCTGAGTGTTGTGAAAGTAACATCTCGAGTTTAAGTTAGAATTCCCGTCAGAGACACTTGGTTGCATTCTCCCTCCACGCTTCTGATATGTGAGTTCTTGTTGTAGCTTGGAGACTTTGAAGTGGCATGGGTTGATGCTGAAGTAGGGAAGGCAGAAAATGGCACATTATCTTTGCTTCCTCTATCAACCCCTCCACCACCGCATAAGACGGTCTTGGTAGGGGATATCAAGATGGCTGATTTCAAGCAATTTCTTGCGAGCCAAGGGATTCAGGTACTGCAATCTTCTTATTTGTCTTTCCTAGCCTTTTCTTATATGCAAATGCACTTCCATCATTTACATGGGTGTTCTCTTCTTCCTTGTGCATTTTCCACTGCTTGTGATGTATTAATGGAGTTCATGAGTATTAGAGATAGTTTGGTTCCATGCTGAAAATCACTACTTGCATACTATACTAAATCCAGAATGAGATATCGGTATTTGCGTTCTACACTCTACCCAGAATTCCCTATCTGAATGCAGCTTCTTATATCCAGGTGGAATTTGCTGGTGGGGCGTTGCGCTGTGGTGAGTATGTGACCCTGCGGAAAGTTGGAGACTCAAGCCAAAAGGTTGTTATTTTCTGACTATAACGTAAAGCTAATTTCCTATAATTTCTTTTGGGAGCCATGAAAATCAACGTTTGGTGGCCTGACTTTAGCTCCTATTTCTGAATGTGGGGACGGTTTGCTGTAGGGTGGTGGTAATATCCAGCACATCATACTGGAAGGCCCGTTGTCGGAGGAGTATTATAAAATCCGCGATCATCTCTATTCACAATTTTATGCCCTTTAGATCACAATTCAGCATCACTATAGCCTATAGGAAACGCAACACTTTCTGTAGCATTAGGCATGCCTCTGTTGTAACTTTTTCTCAATCTGTGGTCCGATTCACTTTGTAGAGCAATCAAGCCTAGTTATTGTTATTTCACTTCTATTTTCAAATTTGTCTAGGCAGATGTTACTTATTAGGAGGAGATTGAGAAAAATTTGAAATTCAAATAGTTAGCCACATGTGATGGTCACGTGGTGTGGGAGGACAAATATATAATGCATCTTGAAAAAAGATTACAAGTCGACTATTATGTGGAAATCATACGATTGTTGTGATTGAATCTTGTCGTAAAAAATACCATTGGATTTAGACATAATAGGTCACGAGATCTCGATATCATGGGCTGTAAGTTGGGGCCCTCGCCATTAATATAGTAGATAATCTTACTACACTAGCAATTATATCTGTGGTATAACATAAGTGAAACGCATTGTTTGCACGCAAGTAGAAATCATTCGGTAAAAGTGTGTAATTAAAGATTAGTATTGAGAAGAATAAAGTCAATAGTAATAGAGAGTGGGTAACACTCTAAATCACTTAACCATCAAAATCTGTTATGGACTCATTTTCAATCTCAATTTCCCAGTCAACATCATTTGGCCATAATGGAACTCTCATTATTGTTGTCCCTCTAACTCTAACTCTTAACTCTAACTAATTTTGCAATTCCACCCCTTAATCCGTGTTTGTCGTTTTCCTTATTTTATTCCTTCTTATCTCTCCCATCGATTTTCTTTGGCTTGATATCTTAATTACATTTTACTTTGTATTATTGAATTTATAATATAAAGCGTTTTGTCTTATTTTGGAAATACAAACGATTCCATCCTTCATCTTGTGAGTCAAGAATTCGTAAAATTTCCGTAGCTACCAAATATACTTTGTCTCTCTCTAAAACAATTAACCGAACCATACATCTAAACAGATTCACATTACGTTTCCATCATTGCTTTCGTTGTTCCTTCCACTTGCACGTTCTTCTAAAGTAGGACCAAATTCTCAAGGACTTTGCCTACACAACGTCTCTCTCTTTCTCTCTCTCTCCGTGTATATACACACACACACATACATAGAATCTCGGTCTATATATGAGGCATTCGGGAGATAACAACTCAGGAAGCCGACAGAAATGAACGCGAATGCGGCGATAGCCGCGTTCAGCTCTGTTCTGCTGCTGCTAACGTGCTCGCCGCGGTGCATTAGCTCGCAGGAGCAGCGGCGCGTGAAAATGACTCTCGTCCGGAACGCTTCGTCGATCGGCGCATGTAAGTTTTCCACCATTAACATGATTCTGGTGATCTCTCTTACTCCTGCTCACAAATCGTAATCCGGTTCTCACAGTTACAAACTCATTTTTATTACTTAAGATAATTTATTTTCTCCTTCGAATATACGCGCATATACTATTGATACATATATTAAGTTGGAAAAAATGGTTTAGATTGCTTGGACGGAAGTTTACCGGCGTATCATTTGGACAGAGGATTTGGGGCGGGGGCGCGCAACTGGCTTTTGCAATTTGAGGTAATTTTATGGGGCAGAAAGGGAAAAGGCATTCATGCTTGCTAATATTGCTCTGCCATGTCAGACACCGGTCGTCTCGTCTGGTTCCTTTTTCTCTTTTTTTATTTATTTAATTGTATTGCTCCCTCCCCCCCTCTCTCTCTCTTCTCTATTGTTTATGGTACATCCGATGAATTATATGATAAAATGTTTCCTCCTTTTCTGTATCATGTCTAATTGCCATTCTCAAAAAACAACATGCGTCCTAATTTCTCGAACCCATTCTCATCTTTCATCAAGTATAAACGTTCAGTGCTCAAAAGATTTATTTATATAACAATGTGAAGTTATGACATTAAAAAAGAGTATTATTTCCAAATTTATTAATTTTTATATAGGAGAAATTTTTCTTAGCCACTCGGCCGGCCCACTCGTACTGGTAATCTGATTGAAATCAACTTTCGCCTACAAAAATAAATTTATTTAATTCCGTTTCTGCCCTGTTTCTTTAGATCGAGTCAATGTCCTGCAATTAGATCAAATATATATTTTGATCAATTAAATTGCCCTTTGTGCCGAATTCGGATCGTGCAGAAATTCCTTAGAGTAAAATAAATACATAATATTGCATGGCTCACTAATTATCGAAGCTATTTATTTCAAGAATCTGTTTCTCCTTGCTAGAGGTTTTATATATACTAAATATTTCTCAGTAGATGTTTAGCAGTCTCGAAATAAGTTACTATGGTTTGTGACGATTTTCCTCGTCAACAGAACATATATGTACATCTGCATCAAATAACCTTCTCCTTTTTGGTGCACTACTATTAATTAGTTTTTCTACTTTTATCTTTTCATTATTTTCTTCACAATTGTTAACGTAGGATTGATTATAATCAATATTTAGAATTTATTGTTATTAGTCTTTATATAATAACTATACTAGAATAATATTTTTGGGATTGTATGTATATAAATGGTACAGCAATTAAAAGAGCACTATACATAATTTGATCCCACATGCAGCGCCTGTGTCGATAACGAAAGAAATAGATGATATATTGCCTCAGTTAAAATGGTTGACCAACATATATATGTACCTCAGTCCTCACGACAAGGATGTCTGCTTCAAGGAACAAATGATTAGTGGGTAAATCTAAACTAGCTAGTAATAATTTTTTTATATTTTTTTTAAGAACAGCTAGCTGTTAAATATTAAAGAATTCGATCATTTTAAATCAATGCTATGTTAATAAAAATAAAAATAACAAATTGGTACAATTTCATCTATTTATTGTAATGGAGTAATTTCTTATTTCATAAGAATAGTCGGCATCATCATCATTATATATATTTTAACAACATAATAAATATAGCATTAAAAGATATAGATAGACCTGTGAGTAGCTGAGCCTTGTTATAGTAGTAAGAAATTAGTTGTGGAAATTAAGGATTGAAGAGGACAATAATACAGGGTGGTGGATGGTGCAACGACCTCAAATCCTGCGTGGACAGAGCCGCTACTCGCCGTGGATCCACTCTTCACATGTCTAAGGTTGAGGTTTTCTCCGGCATTTTGAGCAACAACGCCTCCTTAAACCCTGGTATCATATGTTGCCTAATTTATCTCAATTCTTTGCTTCCAGACTTTCCATATATATATGACACGACTTCTCCCTTTATTTTCACTACCATAATATCATTGGCCAACAAATTAATATGCTTATTGTTGAATGTGGAATCACTGAATAAATATCCGAACCACTACAATTATGTTTGCAAGATAATTGTTTGACCTATTTACTGTATGTGCTATGTTTCTTGCCTTGCATTGTATCTCATACGTCATACCATACGAAATTACTATACTGTGTACATCTCTCAAGAAATGACTAAATTTTTTAGTTGTTATTCGATAATATTAAATGCATAAATATCTTGAAGGAAATAGTATTTGGAAAAATCAATTGTAGTACACTAGTATTCGCTCAAATCTCATGAGTGGAGCTTACTAGTTACAATGTAGGATCTAATAATAATAATAAAGAAAATCGAATCGATATTTTAAAATAGTTCCTACGATCAAACAGTTTGCACATGTAGACAGATCTAGTTTGCAATAAAAATAATGTACACCAAAAAGAAAAATAACCATCAAGGGTCATTTTTCTGCTGAGCACAATAATTAAAGTTTCATCATTCTATTTTTTTGGTCCGAGAAAAACAAAAAAGTGAGAGGCCTAATCAGACACCCCCGGTTTTGTTGACATGTTCGTCTAATGCTAATCATAATTCATAAAGAAAGGGAGAACCAAGTATCAAACAAATAAGGTAAGAAAAAGTCATGTTCGTTAGCACGGACTGCTCTTAGGCACGCACGAGCTTGCCAGTATGCTAAACATGGGCCTCGTTGTATATATTTTAATAAGTTTTCTTTTCTCTCTGTTTTTTTTATCATTTTCTAGTTTTGTATATGTTGAATGCTACATTACATTATCTTTATTGACAGTTCTGAAATAAAGTTTTTTAAGTTAGAAAGCAAATCTTGTTAAACTGAATCTTGAGATATTTGTTTGCATGAATTTTGTGTTATCATCAAAGAGTGTTTAGTGGCACACTTGACACGTAACTCCAATCTAGCATGGTAAAAATTAACTGGCAATTTCAATTTCTCCTCTCAAGCATGACTGGAAATTAGTATTTCTGAAAGCTTCTTCCAACTTACCTGAACTGACAGATTTTTACAATTGGAACCGTGTAAAGCTAAGATACTGCGATGGTGCCTCCTTTGCTGGGGATGCTGTATTTGATAATGGAGTAAGAAATCGCATTCCGTCTTTTCTTTAATGTTTTGTGCAATAACAACTCCGTCTTAATCATGTTTTCCCTGCCAAGGACATGATTGCGTGGCCTAAATTATATCGAGCTTTGTTTAATCTGAAATTTTCATCATTTCGAATGAACCACAGACATCATTGCTTTATTTCAGAGGGCAAAGAATCTGGCAAGCAATCATTCTTGATCTTCTCCCCAAAGGCTTAGGCCAAGCAAAAAAGGTAATTTAACATAAATTTATTTGGTCTTGTGCACAAAAAGATTTGATCAGCTGGTCTAAGTTCCATTCTGTTTTCAAGAAAATGAATCAGGCTGAGACCTTGAAGCATACATATATATGTTTTTCTCCTCTATTATGGCAGGCTTTGCTATCTGGTTGCTCTGCTGGGGGTTTGGCCACCTTTCTGCATTGTGACGACTTCACTAGCTATTTGCCAGAAAATGCAAGTGTAAAATGTCTAAGCGATGCTGGGCTCTTTCTTGATGCGTAAGCTCTTAATGTGGACACAATTTTTATAGACTGAATTATCAGAATTCGTTAGATCCTTCATGATACGATTCTAAGGTACTGTGTTAACCCTTGCAGACGAGACATTGCTATGAACCACAGCATGAGATATTTCTACAAAAGCGTGGTTTCTCTGCAGGTACGTCTGCATTGAAAGTTAAGGGAATTATGTTTTGTGACTTTGTTTTGATATTCACGGATCACCTTTTGTTAACTTGACAGGGTGTGGAAAAGAACCTGAATAAAAACTGCACGAGTTCCGGTTATCCTGAACTAGTATGATACTCTTTCTATGTTTCATTTTGCATAAGCTACAAAGATGAATTATTAGAGGATTAATAACACCCCTTCTGTTGCTATATTTCCTCGCAGTGCTTCTTCCCACAATATGTATTGCCATATATCAAGACACCCTATTTCATCTTGAACACGGCATATGATGTGTATCAAGTAAGAATATCTTCATCTTAATACTTGTGCTTCTCGTGCCATAGTAGTTAAACTTTACATCTCCTCCTTGACAGTTTCATCACATCTTGGTGCCGCCAGCTGCTGATCCTAATGGTCACTGGTATCATTGCAAACTTAGTCCAAAAGCTTGTAACAGAGTCCAGATAGCTACTTTACAAGGTTCATCTCCCTTCATGCCACCAAATAAATGAAAGAAACTAATCTAATAGATTGAAGCATAACATTACTATCCATATATACATTCTCCCAGGATTCCGGAGATACATGCTTGAAACACTGCGGCCTTTTTACATGAACTCAACAAGTGGAGGGATGTTCATAAACTCTTGTTTTGCTCATTGCCAAAGTGAATTACAGGACACTTGGTTAGCACCCGACTCTCCAAGAGTACACAATAAGGTTTGTCACCTTTTTCTTCGTACTAGTTTTCCAAATATCTGTCCGAAAATAATTTCTTTTAACACCTGATGTTGGTATTAACAGACCATCGCAGAAGCCGTTGGTGATTGGTACTTCAGCAGAAGGATAAGCAAGGAGATAGACTGTGCATATCCTTGTGATAATAGTTGCCATAATCAGTTAAGCTGATGATATGTAGATTCAGGTATGCATGTTCCTAGCTTGTGGAATCAATATTTTTCAACTAGAACAAGCTGGTATTAATCTACAGCTTGTTTTCCAGGGATTCTTTTATACAAAGAAGCAGCATATATACAAGGATATTCTTTAAACAGAGGTTTTCCATTATTCAAAGAAGCAGCTTGGACACATTCAAATTTAGGCCTTATAGGATATGGTAACACTAGAGATTGATTGTTGGTGGGAACTCTTGTTTGTAAAGGATGAGATCCACCCACCATTCAGTCCCCTCCAAATTGGAGAAAGAAAACAAGTTATTCAGATGATTGGGAAATTTACATGAATATTTATTTGCAAAATTGAGGAAGTGAACTTCTTATACTAACTTGTACCCATCCCCTGAATTCCTCATTACTGGACTGCTAAACCAAATCATGTAGAGAAGCAGTTGGAAATTTTATTTATATTAATTAATTCTAAAAAAAGTCAAATTAAAATAGAAGGTTTTTGGCATAACAGCTTAATTGACGCACACTAATTTGGATTCCAAGCCCAGTTACTCTTTCTCAACTAGTCCTACTAGTACTACTACTCGCTTTTTCATTATTTTTGGGAAATTGGTAAGTCTCTTAATCTTGAATAAAATTATATAAGAATTTGTGTAAGATCGTCTTCTAAATCAAAATCTACAAGACCGTTCAAGATCAAAATTCGCACACATATTCAACGATATATTTATAATTTTATCACTCCTGAATTATATTTATCTAATGAATTCTACTGTCTATTATCTTTTTGTCCTCACGAAAAAAGTGGTGTACTGACCTTAATAGAGTTGTACTCAAGGTATATGTACAGTCTGTTCATATCACTCCTAATTAGTATTTTTATCCATAAGAAACAAAAATAATCTTTTAAAGTGGATCTTGTAGAGGTTGACTTATGAAATAAAGCATGCCAATCTAAAGAAAATATTTCAGCATGCCTCCTGATATAAATACGTTACTATCCAATAATAAATTCTCAGCATGACATTCCACTATAAAATTAAGAAAATACATCACCAAAGAGCACTAGCATCCAAAGTTCAAACTGTTATTATCTAAATATTTCGAATATTAATTTATCCATGGACACACTTGTCTATTCTTATTTGGCATTTTTCTTCACTTTCTTGCTGTATAATCATCCAGGTAAGAAAAACACCTGCCCGCCTCCATTGTCAATTTATTATTATTATTTATTTATTTCTAATTGAATTAACTGTTACCGTTTGTAAAAAAAATAGGTGCTGGAGCAGTAGGCATCAACTATGGGCTACTCGGAGACAACCTTCCACCCCCTTCCAAGTCTATATCACGGCTTCAACAAATCCAAATCAGCAAAATTAGGGTTTTCCAACCCGACAAAGATGTGCTCACAGCCTTACACGGCTCCGGCATATCAGTAATCGTCGGAACCTACAATGAGGACTTGAAACGACTTGCCTCCGACAAATCCGCCGCCGCCGCGTGGGTAGCGGCGAACATCCTCCCTCACCAGCCGTCGGTCAAATTCACGTGCGTCGCCGCAGGCAACGAGGTGTACCCTGGGGAGCTAGCGCAGTACATCCCCGCCGCAATGCAGAATCTCGATGGCGCCATCGTCGCCGCCAACTTATCCATACCGGTGAGCACCGCCGTCTCTATGCAGACGCTGTCGACCTCCTATCCTCCCTCCGCCGGCGCCTTCGCCGACGGCGCCAAGCCGATCATGACTCAGATCGCGCAGTTTCTGTCGTCGAAGAAGTACCCTCTGCTTGTGAATGTGTACCCTTACTTCGCCCGCGTAGGGGACCCACTCAACGTGGAGTTGGACTTCGCGCTTTTCAAACAAGGCAAAACGGTGGTTCACGACGGTGGGAACACGTACCTCAACCTATTTGACGCCATGACGGATGCGGCCTACGCTGCTTTGGAGATGGTTGGGGCCGCGGATGTTGAGATTATAGTGTCGGAGACGGGATGGCCTAGTGATGGAGGGAGCGACGCGAGCGTAGAGAATGCTCGGACGTATGTGAATAACCTGATCGGACACGTGTCATCGGGGAATGGGACGCCAAGGAGGCCGGGGAAGGCGATAGAGACATATATATTCTCCATGTTCAACGAGAATCAGAAGGCGGCGGGTGTGGAGCAGCATTGGGGGTTGCATTACCCTAATCTCACCCAAGTTTATCAATTGGATCACCTTTTGCATTCATATATTACAATTTAACATCAACAAATATGTACCTGAATTTACTTTTGAATGATCATATAGTTGATTTTCTAAGGTAGCCAATATATATAAAGCCTCCAAATATTTTAAGACAGAAGGTCTGTATTCTGTAATCATATGCATACATAGTCTACAAGTCATAATATAGGCCCCACCAAACAAAGAGGATAGATTTGTATTGCTAATTTACTATCATAAATAAACTTTATTCTATACTCTCTATTTCAGCTATATATTTCTCAACAAACTGGAAAAATGAGATATATATCAATATTTAATTTAAAACGTCAAACACAACTAGATGGTTAAATACGTTAATATGTTCAACATATCATATATTTAAATATTTTAGAATTCTGATTTAAAGGTTACACTGAAAATATCTATTATAATTCATAAAAATAACGATATAGTATTCCAGTAATTACCGATGAACCTAAAAAATAATTGGGACTTGGTAGAAAAATATTGTGTTACACACTCATATTAAAAATTACATAACTTCCCTCAACACAATTACATACAAATGATTTTGAAATCTTTAACATTTATTTATAAACTTTCAATAATAGTCTTGGCCGAAAATAATTGAAGTAATAATGCGTTGATTTATATACAACAAGGGGTCCATAGCTCAGTGGTAGAGCAATTGACTGCAGATCAATAGGTCACCGGTTCGAACCCGGTTGGGCCCTTATATTTTTTGTTGACTGATTGAATGAAAACTTACCCTATATGTATCCATTTATCTTGGATGTCTTTAGACACTGCTCTTCGTAGGACTTTTGATTAAATTACTTTTAATGTTGAATTACTCAGCAATAATAGTAAATTCCCTCAAAAAGTTAACAATGTTAAATTTAAATAATATGACTCCATTTAAACCTTCATAAGGGAATGAATTTTTAAAACAAGTCGAATGAATTCAGCTCTTTATATTTCACTCATGTAAAAATTCTTGGGTCTTAAATTTCTTTCTTGATGTTGAGCTGTTCAAAAGTGAATATTTCTTTTTTAGGAAAAACTGAAAATGAATATTAAACTTAATGTTTTATAAAAATTATAAAATTGATATCAATATGTATTATTGGGCTTTTAACACTGCAAATATCAATTCCCCTTCCAAATTTGTTTAATAGATTCTGCTTGGAAGCACACGACAAACCAATACAGATTTGGTAAGTAATTGGCCAAATATTTCGTATTATAACTTTATAAATGGCTGCTCTCACTCTCACTGCTTTGCTGAAGGAGGTTGCCAGAAAATTGCCTTCGCGGCGTGCCATCTCCGTCTCCGGCGAGCTCGATCTTACCCATGCACGCCTCCATCAACTTGTCGACGACGCAGCCTCGAAACTGCCGACGTCGTTTCACTTACGTTTTAGAGGTGAAGTTTTTATAATTTTAACAAAGTTTAAATGTTAATTAATGCATAAAAATCACCACAGGCACCCTTCCTGATATTAAATTCCTCTGGAGAAGGATACATAGTGTGTGACTGATTTCTTCATCCTTTTTTCCTTGTTTTTCAGGCTGTTTATGAAAAGCAGAATAGGTGCTGCGACACTTTAATATTGAGAGAAAATATGATTTCGATATAATTGGCATACCAGTGAAATTGCTAGGATTACAAAGGTATTTATAGATATTTTTAAAGATAAACATGAATCAACAATAAATAAGATATATGATTATTCTTTGAGTATATGAATAGACAGATGCATGAATATTCGATTATAAATTATTGGTGTTGTGGTATATAGAAGGAAGTATATCATTATATTATGTACAACCGCCATAACTTGTATCAATGGTTTATTGTAATATGATGATTATGATGTTTACTCGCGTGATTTATATTTATGTTGGTGGGCTTATTTTTATGCTCATCGGGACAAGGTGGAGAATATAAAATTAATTTATTAATTCTTTTCATTAATGTGTCCGGATTTAATTGGTTAATGGGTTATTTAGTTAAAGTTCAATAACTATAATGTTTTAAGCTCATTTCGATTCCTTGATGGACGGGCTGAAATTGAATAAAGTCAAACCCAATTAGTTCTGGGTGTTGCCTCTGCCTATAAAAGACACATCCTTATAATCTTACGGTTGTCAGTTTTAACTTATAAAACAAATACGTAAGAATAACGTCAATTCTAATTCGGGTATGTTTTCAAATTTAAGTTTACACGTCGTGCTCACCATACATCAAATCCTGCTCGACCGCCACCTCAGCAACCCCGAGCCCGGTTAATTACCCCAAGCTCCAGTTCATTCAGAACTGCAGCGCTTCGTTGGCGCCGGTTATGATGGACCCGTTGGAGGAGGCGTTTGGGGCGCCGGTTCTTGAAGCGTATGCGATGACAGAGGCCGCTTGTTTGATGACGACGAACCCTTTGCCGGAGGATGGTCCGCTTAAGGCCGGGTCAGGAGCTGACTATATTAGATGAGAGTGGAGTGGAGAAAGGGCCTAATGGTAATGGAGAGGTTTTGCATTAGGGGTCCGAATGTGACAAAGCGGTACAAGAATAATCCGGAGGCGAATAAATCGGCGTTCTTTTTGGATGGTTCCATACTGGAGATTTTAGGTTCCTCTATTCCGATGGATATTTGCATCTTGTTGGACGGATCAAGGAGTTGAATAACCGTGGAGGTAGTGTATTGATTCTAATTATTTGAAAATTTAGTGCTATATGCCCGGTCATGCTTTTGATTTGTCACTTGAATCAGGCATTAAACAGTTATTGGCAAGAACTAATGTGTGTGTGCGTGTGTGTTATTTTACTGGACCCTGTTTCATATAGTGTTACATTACTAGTATATAATTGGCATCTGTTTCTTGTGGCTTAGTCCATTCCCCTTATGTTTACTCCAAGACTGATCGTAGTTCCTTTGTTTATAACGTGAGCAACAATTCATTAGCTGCCGGTTATGCCGACTTCATAACTACAAGAAAAAGTCATATGGTACAGAAGAATATCTCAAATTTTGACATATAGTTTCTCCACAATTACAGGGGAGAAGATATCACCTATTGAATTCGGAGTCCAGACATTGCTCAAGCTGTTGCATTCGGAGTCCCAGATGATAAATATGGCGATGAAGTAAGATAAGCTCATCTTGTTTTGTTCTTGTTGTTTGTTACTATGTTCTTGTTATTCGGAGTCCGACTTGTTGTCTGTTACTCTCGGGGATGATATGAATAATTGGTATATTTCCTAAAATCAATTCCATCGTTGTTTAGCTCTGTTTCTGTAGTTAAATGCGAAGGATCAAACCTTGATGGTTCCGAGGTGTCAGGGTTCTGCAAGGAAAATATGGCTGCCTTCAAGGTTCCAAAGAGGGTTTTCATCACTGATTCTGTCCCTGAAACTGCTACAGGCAAAATCCAGCAGCGAATCGTGACAGAACACTTCCTTGCCCAGATATCTACTGCAAAAGTTCCCAAATCCGCAGCTTAAGCTGTGCTAGCAGCTTTCTGTAGTTAATACAAGGCTAACAGACTTTAGTGTTCCAATTTTCTTCTTTGCTGGGTTTATATTGAATTCATAACGATTAAATAATAATTACTATTTAAGTTGATGCAGTCTTCGTTATTACCACTGACCTGATATGTAATGCTATGTTTAGCATTATCTGTATATTGAAAAAGTTAATGGGAGTATATAGCTCAGGCATCAGTAAAAGAGAAAGCATCCTCTATGCAGCCTAACAAATTCAGTGATATTCAAGCTAGCATTAGTCAATGAAAAGAAATGCAGACATGCCAAGCAGGCAAGAGTAATAGTAATCTAATCCCAGAAAACATGTAAATCCCTTTAAACACACACAAAATCAGCTGGACCACAATAACAAGACAAAAATTTAAGACTCCTCCTGATACTCATCTTCGTCTTCATAATCGTACCCTTCCTCCTCCTCGTCTGCCGTTGCATCTTGATACTGCTGGTATTCAGAAACTAAATCATTCATGTTGCTCTCCGC
>JAYDZE010181887.1:0-21526 GCA_034509125.1 Monilaria moniliformis | reverse complement strand
TCAATAGAATTAATTTAGGTCCACTAACTAGTTTGTATGTATAGTCCACTTATTACTTATTTATAGCCCATTAATTATATTGGGCTTATATTTCCTTTTTCTTATATAACAATTTAGGCCCAATTAGTAATTATGATAGCCCAATTATTGTTACAAGCCTATTTCATAAATTCTAATTAGCCCACTTTAATTATTTTGTAATCCGTTATTAATTTGAGCTTATTTCTTTCTTGTTCCAATTTCCAACTCGACAACTCACTCTTAAGCTCTAATTTTCGGTTTTTCCTCAATATCTAACACAACATTAATATACCAATTATAATTTAAATTTTCATGTTCTCAACTACTCAAATTTTCGATACAATTCAAAAATTTCACAATTCTTTTTCAATATCCAAATCCCAACTTTCGATTTCCACTTTCTATCTTAATCAACAATTCACAATTTCAATTCCAAGATTCTGCTAATTTAAGTCTTAATTCACTAATCAAAATTTATGCACAATTAATTCATTCATAGACCAATTTCGGAATTTAAATCAAATACTTGGAAAAACAATGATCAGAGAAAATAGAATTTACATATATATATTGTGTGTTCGTGTGTGACAAGTATGGACTGCAGGGCGGCGAAATTGGAGTGGGGGAGATGAAGCATAAGCCGGTGGTGTCGGCTGTTAAAGGACGACGGAAAAAAGATGGTTGGACGGCTGGACAGAGGCGGTGGCTGTCGGACGGCGTGGCAGACAGGAGTGGACAGAAGCAGTTCGATATTTTCCTCTAGTGGCTGAGGAGGAATCGTGATAAGGATGAGGGCACAGAGAGATGGGACGGTTGTTTGTGTGTGTGTGGTCCGAGAGAGAGACGAGATATGAGAGAGAGAGAGAGAGAGAGAGAGGCGCATGTTTGTGGAAGGGAGAGACAAGGCGGACAGTGGCTGTCCGGTGGTTGAACGACGATGGATAGAGGCGGCGGCGGCTGGGAAGAGTGACTGAGAGAGAGAGAAAAGAAGAAGAGGGAGGCGGTAGAGAGAGAGGGAGCCGAGAATGAGGGGAGGTGATGGAGAGATAGGCTTGATATAGATGTGGTTTATGGGCTTGGGCTTAGCCCAAGTCCATTCTTTTTTTTTTATACATTAACAAGCCCAACAACTAAATTAATACATCTCGACCCAACTCCCTTAAAATACACACTTAAACTATTTAATTAGCTTAATTGAATTCTATAATTAAATTAGTTAATTTATTTTTAAATACTTTGGGTGTTTTTGGGGTATTACAGTAAGGGTATGATTATCCAAATAATTGAGATGGAGGATTAGGGAGACGTATAACCATATTCTTAGGATGATCTTAAGAAGAAGTGGTTATGCTTGTCTCTGAAATCTTACATCGTCATTTTGCTTAAGCATTTTAGTATGTGAGACCCTATGAAATGATATTTACCTTATGAGATGGAATCACTCTGTCAAAGGTATGTATCTTGTGAAACAAAATTAGATAGAGTAAGTAAGAAAGTTTTCATTTGCTTGTGCACATGGAAATCTCATGCATACTGCAATCTGCACAAGACCTAATATTTACTTTGCTTTTCGCATAGTAGGAAAATATCAGTCTAACCCTTGTCAAGACATTAAACTATGTAAAGAATATACTCGATTATCTTAGGAGGTTAAGGAGTATATGTAAATTTACCAGTCGGACAATCTATGTCATGTGGGTTATACAAAATAAAATTCCAAAACTAATTGCGGCTCGAGAAATATACGTCTATATATGTGTTTATATTAGGAAGTTGAGCCATTAAATGGAGGAATGTGAGTCTGAAGTGTTTCTTAATATAACTTTTATCTCCTCTACAATTCAAGAAACTGAACTAACTCCCGAAATCTCATTAAGAATAACTCTCTATGATACCCCTATACCATCTTCCACGAGCAGTTAATGATAGTAGATTAATATAATTTATATCTCATCTAGCGCTCAAGAAACCATACTAACTCTCAAAATCTTACTAAGAATAACTCCTTATGATCTACCTATTTCTGACAGGACTCAAGACTTGACGTATTATGTTGACTTATGGAATTAGGTTAAACAAATATCACCGCCAGGTTTTGTTGGGGTTGTATACTAGAAAGCATGCTTTACGAGTTGTTTCTGTATTAATAGCCCTAAGAACTACTATTCTCCAGCTCTTGTGAAGATACATTATTGTTACATGGTTTGCCTTTTAGAATCTGGTGATTATATTGTGAACAAATATAATATGTGAATATAATTGAGCAAGCATGTCTAGGTCTTTTGTATAGTAGACTAAATGGTGGTCAGGTCATCACCAGCATTCTCTCTGTCGGTGCCTTGCAGAAGAAAATGAAGTTTCACAACCTAGATAGAATTTGACGATCTATCGTGAAAGGTAACAACGTCAATCCGAAAGTATCATAACCTTGGGAGACTAACGACACTTGTGTGGTATTACATTGAATGAATTTACGTCAAGATAAGTCTTTCTTGTTGATTATTTAACGACCAGATTTTGGTCATTATTTATTTCTAAAACTTTGTATATAACATTGAGCATATGTATTGGTTATGCACTCATTTGACTTATAAAAAGGTGCGGGTTTTTGTGACCCAATAATCTCTATATCTTGGGCAGTGACAATTAATATCAAGCGGTGCTAGGACTGTTACTGCATTGAATCGTTTCCTAGAGAACCAGGTTGATAATATCCCCAAAAGGTGTTTGAGAGAAAGAATTTATTATTGCAAGTATAATAAATAATGTTCTTGAACTAGACAACTTATGGTAAAAGATATTAATTGATTAAAGCCAGCAACACACTTAAATTAATTAATTGTTATTAGAGTCTTAAACACAACAAGTAAATTAATTAAAAAGGAAGCCTGGAATATTTCTAATTTGGATTTTGATGGGTAAGTCGATATTAATTTTTATATTAGTATAAATTAATATTCTATTGATTTAAATTAAATTGGGGCTTAATTTGACTAGTGAAAGCCTAATAGGAAGGCCTAGTCCAAATTTCATTGGATCCGTAGCCTAGCCCAATATATATTCTATAAATAGAAGAGTGGAGAATTAAAATTCATAAGTCAAGCACTGAGAAACATGCCTAGCGTGTTTTCTTTGTTTTCTTTCTTTCCATTTTATTTTCTTCTCCACTTCAGCCTATAGGGTTTGATCGAATGTAGACCACCCTACATTCAAATCCTGAATTTGGGTAATAGGTTAGAAGATTCGAGATAGAATTATGGAAGAGTGGTGGGAGTTGCGAGCCATCGTCTACAAACAGAAAATGTGCACATTAAAGGTATTTAATTTAATTTGCCAATTTGCGTTCTAGGCAAAATTTGTGTGAATTTCATGTTAATTAAATTCTGAACATTATTTTATGGGATTCCGGGTTTAGGGGAATCCTCATCAATTTCCCTATCAGGTTTCTAGCTGAATAACTAGCATGCATCAATATTTATTAGATATTTCAACACGAGGAATAAGTATCAGAAATCATAAATCATTGAGTGACTGACAAATTGACATCGATGAATAAAATTCACATCAATCTAATTAATATTCAAATCCTAAAACCAGATAGAATTTAGCTACTCGTCACTAAATTCAAACAAAAAAACAAAACAAAACATAATTCAAAGATTAGAAACTGATAAAACTCGAAGGAGAATTCACAAAGAAAAACTAAAGCTTGAATCTTGCATTTTGTAGAAAAAATAAATCTTACTTTACAGCAGAGAAAACTAATATATAATATCTAATATAAAAACTGTAAAGATGTCCAACGTGTAAGTGCAAAGGTGTCAAAGGTGTAAATGGTGTCTAAAGTGCAAAAGGTGTATTTTTTTACAGAGCTTTTAAGAGGTATTTTTAGATTGAATTATGTTAAAAAAATCCCCAAGTAGACAAGGATGTTGAAATAAGAATTTGACTCAAATTAGAAACATTTTCTCAAATCCGTGTATGAATTTTCAGCATCTAACATAATTGTTATTTTGGCCCATTTTACCTCATTTGGAATCCGAGTTTTCGATCTATTTTTTCTTACGAACTGTATGATGAACTGCAATCCTATCTTACCCAAACTTCATAAATCATGGGCCCATTTTCTCTAACTTTTGTTCTTCTAGTTCCTTGTTACATCAACTGCTCCAATAAAAGCACTCAAAACTACCAAACATATAAAACTACACACAAACGTGACATCTTCATATAATAATGAAATTGAATCAAAAGACATCATATAAAAAGATAACCAAACAAATATATGTAAATAAAAACAAATAAAAACTGTGCAAAATGATATTTATCAAAATTATGCTTTAATTTATTCGGGTCAAATTTTATACCTGTTTTGCTTTGTTGAAGTACTAATTGTTTTCTAAACTTTTCTCATATTAATTGACATCTCACTTTATATAAAGTTATGTTAAAGTCCTCAAAGTGAACACAAACAAAATTCTATAATATTCAAGGAAATTTTGAAACTTAATATAGTAAAAACAGTATATAAGTTTCAATAAATAAGTTTACAAAGCTATATAGCTAGTAGGGATGTCAGATCAGTCCGAAATCTGCTGGCTGATCCGAATAGTCTGCTAAATTTAGATGATTCGGGTTGTAAATTAAATTCGATAAAATTCTGGAACGATTAGCTCGAAATGCGAGTAGGGCTAACCCGAAACCCAATAGGCTGGCCCGATTGGTTGACTCTTGGTGCAACTATTTCTTATTCTCCCGACTTGTTTGACGAATGGTTCAACATTATAATGATAATTTTGATAAAATGGATAACTACACAAAAATAAAATAAAATTAACCCTATAAGTTATATCTAACGTATATATGCATTATATTTTTACTAATATAATATAATAATAAATAAAAGAATTGGAAAATTTAAGTTTGCTGTAAGAAGTATTTTGAATTATAAAAGATGCTTTAAAATTTATCGAACATATCAAGATCTATTATAATTTATTTTTATATGTTAAATCATTTAGCAACTCATGATTATCAAACAACACTATTATCCAATGTCAATTTTTTAATTTTATACTAGTTTTATTTAATTGTGCCTGAATTTAAGTATATATTCAAGAATTCTTCCAATTAAATATTCTACATATATAAATATGAGTAATTTTCTCATTAACCATTAGATAGATTATGCATCACTCATGAGTTTTATCTTGAGCTTTTAGCCCATAAGGGTGACCCGAATTCAAATATTTAAGGTTAGAGATGAAAATTTCTAACCTGATAAAATTATTGCCCTATTACCCTGCAACCAGACGAGGAATGACCCGAAATCCAATAGGCTAGCACGATTGACATCTCTAACAGCTAAACTAGTCTTGCCTTGAATAAATTCATGACCTTATAAACATATTCCATAAAACAAGTAGAAGCGCAATTCCATAATAAACAAATGAAAATCGAGTTTTCTAATACTCGACCCATCCCCACAACACACTCCTTATCAAAACTCGGGCCAGGTCTGTTAGAGTTGTGTAATAGAAAGCATGTTTTATGAGCTGCTTACGTATTAATAACTCTAAGAACGTGAAGAACGAAATCGATAGAACTGATTACTCAAGAAGAAAAACATTTTCCTCTCTTAAAAGCTACTCTAAATTTCGTGGCCCACCCCCTATATATAGGGGTTGTTGGGTTAGGTTAGAGATTTCAATAAAGATTAGGACTAGGCCTCATAATGGGGTTAATTCTATTAAGTTGAGCTCAACTTAATTAACTCCATTAATATTAATTCACTCCACTATAGAATTAATAATGCACTATCTGTCCACATCCATATTACGAATATGGCTTCTTTTTAATTCATTTATTTCTCATGTTTAAGATTTCCAGTATCCATTAATTAACTTAGGCTTGCTGATAGCTTCAATTAATTAATATCTTTTACCAAGAGTAGTCTCGTCTAAGAACATTATTTATTTTACTGAAATAAATTCCAATCGGTCGAGTTTCGTATAATAAATTCATTTTCTTGAACACCTCTTGGGGATATGATCAACTCGAGTTCTCTCGAGACACGATTCTGTATACTAACAATACTAGCACCGCTTAACATTAATTACTACTGCCCAAGATATCAGGAATTACTTAGGGTTACGAAAAACCCACACCCATTGATAAGTCAAAGAAGTGTATAATTAACATCGTATGCTCAATTAACATATATAAATTAAGAAATAAATAATCATCAAGTACTACATTTGCACAGCATCGAAGTACGTATCTTACTATATTCCATTTCAGTACTATACCATACCAGCGTTATCAGTTGGCCAAGATAGGCATGCGAACTTCGGATCAACACTGCAACCTTTTACGATAGATTTTCCATGTCTATCTAGATTGTGAACTTGATTTTCTTCTTCAAGGAACCGACTGAAAGATCTTCTATGATCAAGGATCCACCATTCAGTCTACAATGTAGAAGGAGGACTTGTTTGCTCAATTTATGATTATATGCTTAAGAATAAGCATTCGTAGCCACAAAAAGAAAAACATGTGACAATAGTAACTTCTTCTCAATACGTGGGAAATAAGGCTTTCAATACAAAGCAGCTCAAAACATGTTTTTCAGTATATAAACCCTAACAGAATTTCCATAGTCCTAAGGATCGTAGGGACATTGGTGATATGAATGCTCGACTCCTAGAATAGGACTAATAGAAAAACCACAAATCCACTAGCTTGAGAGTTTTTAGCAATTAAAAACTATCGGTATACCGCATATCCAACAGAAACACAGATTGTATGGCGGCTTGGTGTTCCGCACCGCCGCCATACCCTTAATATCACGTGCACACATTGTAGAACCTCATAGCAGTGTGAGGGTTATAAGGTTCTTAACCTTCGAAGAATCTTGGGAATTAGTTCCTAGCTTAGAAGAATCGGATCTTTAAACTGCAAATAGATCATTTATAGTAGAATCTTATTATTGTGGGAGGTTTTAAAGCAACTTAAAAGTTCTTGAGTTTAGAAGAATATTAAAATTTAGTTCCTAGGTTGGAAGTACCGAATCCCTAAACTATAAATAAGTTATACAATATAAGGATAATCGTTCTTAAAAAGAATCGATGATATCCTAACTTCAATCAAATGCTAAACAAGAAAGTTTACGGTCTTGTACTCATATACGATGTTGTTTGACCAATAAGAGTAAATGAGTCTACAAGAGTAAAAGATGACCACGAGAAGATTATTGTCTTCAGGGCATGACTAGTGGCAAAATAGTACATCAATTATGATGAGGTCTTTTTCGCCCATGTTTGTGCTTAAGTTGGTCCGTATTTTCTTATTGATAGTATCCAATATAATTTAGTAAGTTTTGTAAATGGACGTCAAGACAGTTTCCTTAAAGGAAGTCTTGAAGAGACCATCTATATAGAACTACATAAAGAATTGGCAGTTAAAGCAAATGATTAAATTATGTAAGAGCTTAAAGAAGTTCATTGATGGAATTGAGAAAGCTTTATGATCATAAAACCATTTTTTTCATTAGGTAGTCAAATTTTATTGATTTGAACGGTATCCTGGCGAAAGTTGTGAAATGTGATAAGAAGTTAGGGTGGTTCCATATGTATATGACATCCTATTAATTGGCAACAATAAGAAAATGTCATCAGACACAAGGGTATGATTATCCAAATAACTAAGGTGAAGGGTTGGGGACACGAATAACCACATTCTTATGATGATCTTAAAAAGTAAAGGTTGTGATTCTCTCGAAAATCTTACATCGTCATGGTGATTAAGGATTTTAGTATGACAGATTCCATGAAATTGTACCTTTCGAGATGGAATAACTGTGTCTAAGCTACGTGTCTTACGACACAAATTGAGACAGAATTAGTGAGAAAGTTTTCATTTGCTTGTGCACATGGATATCTAATACATACCACAATCTGCACAGTACCTGATATTTACTTTGCTTTGACATAGTAGCAAAATATCAATGTAATCTTGGTCAAAACATTGGACTGTGTATAATATATACTTAAGTACCTTAAACGGGTTAAAAAGTATATCAAGTTTTATTAGTCAGAAAACACATGTCATGTGGGTTATACAAAATAAAATTCCAAAACTAATTGCGACTCGAGAAATATACCTCTAAGTATGTGTTTACCTTACACAGTTGAGCTGTCCGATGGAGAAATGTGAATCAGAATCATTTTTGAATAATTAATTGCAAGATGTTAGTAAATGTAACCGTTTTCACGGTTACAAAGAAAAACACTTAGCTCAAGAACTTCATAATGGATCTAACATGTAGTTTCGAGCATGTCAAAAAGTATCACAATCTGCCGTGATACCTCAGGTGCTATGACATATTCGAAATAAATACGAGTTGTTAAAGCTATCAAAACACATAGAAAGATATCACTATTCTTAAGAATGGAAATTCTGTGATGACGAGAATTGCATAGGCTCATACCTTGACCACTTATTTCATAAGTTGATAATGCATGTAGAATCATCAAGTAAAATAGATGGACATGAGATGCACGTCAGCACTGTTTTTTAGTACAAGTAGGAAAATGATAGATAGAGGTATACTAAAAATCACATTTCAAGTATAAGTGGGATATTGTTGTAGTTGTATACTAGAAAGTATGCTTTATGAGCTGCTTATGTATTAATAACTATAAGAACTATCATTCTTTGCCACTTGTGAATAGATCTTATTGTTGCACGGTTTACCCTTTATAATCTGGTGATTATATTCTGAGTAAATATAATCTATGATAATAATCGATGGAGCAAGTCTAGGTCTTCTGCATTGTAGATTGAATGGTGGTCAGGTCATCACTAAAGGTCTCTCAGTCGGAGCCCTTGCAGAAGAAAATTTAGTTTCAGAGCCTAGATACACTTGGGCGATCTATCATGAAAGGTTGCAGTGTCACACCGAAAGTATCGTAACCTTGAGAGACTAACAATGCTAGTGTGGTATAGCATTGAATGGGTTCACGTTGAGATAAGTCTTTCTTGCTAATTACTGAAAGATGAGATCTCCGTGATTATTTATTTCAAAATCTTTGTATACAACATTGAGCATACTGTATTGGTTATGCACCACTTTGACTTATCAAAAGGTGCAGGTTTTTCATAACCCAATAATCCTAATATCTTAGAAAGTGGTAATTAATATCTAACGGTGCTAGGATTGTCATTGCATTGAATCATGTCCTAGAGAACAGGTTGATAATATCCCCAAGAGATATTCGAGAAAAAAATTATTATACGAAACCCGGCCGCTTGGAATTTATTCAGTATAATAAATAATATTCTTCAACTACACAACTCTTGATAAAAGATATTAATTAATTAAAGAAAACAACAGACTCAAATTAATTAATAGATATTAGAATCTTAAACACAGGAAATAAAGTAATTAAAAAGGAAGCCAATATTATTCGGAATTTGATTTGGACGGGTACGTCAATATTATTTTCTATAGTAGTCCAAATTAATATTCTATTGGGATTAAATTAGATTAGGGCTGAATTTAATTAGGAAAAGCCCAATATGAAGGCCTTGTCCAAATTCCCTTGGATCCTTAGCCGAACCCATTACATATTCAATAAATAAGGGAGTGGAGAATTAAATTTTTTGTATATTAAAGCTTAGGTTAGAAAAAAATTATAAACTCGTGTTTATGGGTAGTTGCATTTTTTTCTAGTGTCGTTAAATAAGATTGAGTGGGGAAGGAGTTATGGCCACACATTGGACAAAACGTTACCGCTCTCATAACTCAATTGTTTGACACTGGGAGACTGCCCAAATAGATCCACCGTACCTAGGTCACTTTGATCCCGAAATTTTAAGGAGCGGAAAAGATTAAAGATAATCGACCAATTAGCATGGTCGAGTGCATGTATAAGACCACTACCAAGATGATGGCGAAGAGATTATCCAAAGTGTATTCAACCCTGACCGGTGAAACACAATCTGCTTTTGTCAAAGACATGCAGATCTTAGATAGAGCTCCGACTGCCAATGAAGCTATGTGGTGGCTTAAGAAGACAACAGAGGAAACATCTATTCTCAAGTTTGATTTCCATAAAGCTTATGACTCTGTCAAATGGAACTTCCTAGAATAGACGTCATGAGCCGTGGGCTTTGGAGTAAAATGCACAACTTGGATTATGGAGTGTGTTAGAATAGCATCTATGGCAATCCTAGTCAAGGGATCCCAATTATATTAATTAATTTATTAATTCGATTGATATTTATTATTTTTTTGTTTGAAATAATAACAGTAAATGTATGTTTTATATTAATGTATAACTAATATTAAATGTATGTGTATATTAATTTGGAATAAATATAAATTATTTGAATTTTATGATTAATTTAGAATTATTAATATTACTCACAATTATGTATTATTATTAGTGTGAAGTACAAAAAAGGTAACTATACTACGGGAGTTACACATTTGCGTTATCTTTACTAAAATATTGACATTTGCAGTAACTATACTAAGACGTAACATCATTTGAGGTACTTTTTCAGTTTTTTGCAAAATTTGTGGTCAAAAGTGCCCCCGACCATTGGGAGGGCATTTTTGTCAATTCCTAAAGCTGTCAGTTTTGAGAGTAATTATTACTGTAACAGTTGCAGACATAGTGGGGGGAGTTGATTGATTAGCCGTGTGTTTTAAAAAAATTTCCCTTTCATCACGGTACATCTTCTTCTTTTTAACATCCCGCCATCTTCATATTTTCTTTTTCTTCTTTCTTTCTCTTCCCTTTGTTTCGCCATACTTGCATGGAAATTTGAAGAATATATATTTTGACAAAAATTGAAGAAGAAAATAAATAATATGGCTCCAAAGTGTTCAAGGCTGAAGACAAAGAATGCACCGCCATTGACCAGTGGAAAATCTACATCTTCCCCTTCATCGTCTAACATGCGAGAAACTGTCATCATAGAGAAATATGAAGATACATGGGAAATTCATCCACGAAATGTAATGCAATTCGAACCAACACTGGAATATGGTATGAATTTATTTTAGGTTTAGGGTTTATATCAAATTATGTATCTAAACTCTGGAAATTTCTTCAATTGTGGTACCTAGACTATGGATTTACTAGTTCCAATTTGTTGGTGTAAAAATTTGCTAGATATTATTGTGAAAAAATTGTATTACATGTGTAATTTTTGATTAGATTGGGTAAAATCAGTTTTAGATGTGTAAAGATTTGTACTAGATGCTCAAAATTTGTATTACATTGGGGGAAATTCTGTATGAGGAAAATTTATATTAGATGGGGTTTAAAGCATGATTTATGTTTGTTTTAATGAACTTGACATTGAAAGGTTTGTACATATTTCATTTTTTAAGTGTTGAAACAGATTATGCATATGATGTGTGTGTGTACGTATGTCTCTGTAAAGTCATTATTTTATTTTGTTTGAAACAGATGGTAGGCCTAGAATATTTTCAATAACATTCCACCATGGTGGATTATCTCACGCTTAGCGATGTATAGGGGGCATTGAATTATGTCGACGAATGCAGAGTAGCATCATTCAAATTGATAGAGCTTTCTTCGATTTTGTCTTCTTTTGGTCACAAGAGGTCAACCGCCTGTGAGTTTTGGTATACTGATCCAGAGAATAGTCTTGGATGCGTAGAAACTACAGTTGGTCATCCCCTATACCCGCTTCTCGACGAGCCTCACTTGGAGCAATTTTTGCTGATGGTTTCGGGACGGCATAAACTCATTCACGTCTGAACTACATAAGTTACCTTCAATGAAGCTTTACTTACGGTGAAAGAGGGTCAACAACATCATTTTGATGAGTTTTACACCGTGAAATAATCTGGAGTTATTATAGAAGAGACTAATGAACCTGCTCCGCAGAAACCCATAACTCCAAAGAAATGAAAGATAAAATCAAAATCACTCCTCATCTGTTGGTATGACAAAGACGAGGAGTTTGAAAAATTTCTGGAAAAGAGTTTGGAATAAGACAAAGAAAAGAGAAAGAAGGAGCTTGCTCGAGCTCAATCCATGTCCGACGTGCTAGTTAAAATTTACTTTCCAAATTCAGTGAAACTATGAAGAGGTGATTGTCCCACTAGAAGTGCTCGAAGTATGAGATGTCCAGCAACCTGAATGTCGAAGTGTTGTAGAGGTTATTGCTTGCTTTTGAGGTCATACGTGCGTACGAAATGTAATTTCAACATGAAACGGTATTTTACATTTGTTTGGATACCATATATGATATTATTTAGTTATTTGTGAACCTTTCGTATGTTTGGGGTACTATATATGATATTTTACATTTGTTTGGATACCCAACAAGATATTTGTTAGTGTACCTTTCATATGTTTTCTTATGTGTACTTGAAATGATATTTATTTATTCTTTGGGTACCTAATATGACATTTATTTGCTTTTTGGGTAAAATATGATATATGTTAGTACCTTTCATATGTACTTGTTGCAATGATATTTACATTTGTGCATCTGAAACGGAAATATCTGTACCACAAATATTTATTGAGGACATATTTCTACCACAAATATTTTTTTGTCATTTTTCTTGTTCCTTACATATGCAGAGCAATGTATAATTTCAACAGGAGGCAAGTACAGATCAATTAGTGGAACCTGAAGCAAGTGGACAAGGGGATGATGAAAGACGAAAAGATAAAGGAAAATCACTAGGAGTGGAACATGAAGATCGAGGGTCCGATGAAATGAGAAAATATAAGGGTAAAGATAAGGCAGTTGAAGAGAACGATGTGTATAGACTAATATTTGAACATGTATTTGTTGGAGAAGAATGCCCACTGCACAGCGAGGGTTCGATTGCTGATAAAGAGTAGATCATTTTCTATGTTTGGCAAACACGTGCTGTGACGACCAATTATTTGCAACATACTTCGACAACTTGTGCCAGCACTAGGATGTTCGTGTGAGTGATAATCCGCAACAAAGTACTGGAGAAACAAGACCTACCAATGTAGAAAGTGTTGAATCAACAAAATCAAAGGTGACTAAGACTTATCAATGACAATAGAAAAACACACAAGTTGTGGAAAAGAACCAAGTATACACTTTGCCAGAAGTAATAGCAAAGATGCATGATGATGTAGCAAATGTTGACATTAAAGGCAGAGTAGGTTCTGATAAGGAAGAGGTAGGCAAAAAAGAAGTTGTGTACAGAACCTTCAAGCTAATAAATGAATGTCCACAATGGTGTGTTAGCGACGTCTTTGGAGACACAAAATTCTTGATGCAGGTTTTGCGCCAATATGCAGTCATGAGTAAAAGGCCTTTATGTATTGACCAATGATGACATTAAGTTCAGGGAAAAATGCCATGGTTTGAACTACAAATGGTTTGTGTATTTACGAAAGATCAAGGCACGTTACCCAACCGACTATGTTCTGACCTTATTGAAAACAAACCACGCAATGACTTGCTTCGAGATTCAAGAATACAGATGGATCACATTGAAATGGTTAGCCTAGCATTATACCGAGAAGATCAAAGCGAACCAAAACATACCCTTATAGTCAATTAGGCAATGTGTGGATGAGGACTTCGGGTCGAGTCTGAGTATAATGATGGCTTATTGTGCTCAATGCGAAGCACTTGAAAGCATATTCGGCAGAATAGGGGATCAATACAACAAACTATTTTCATACAAAGAAGATTTTCTCAAGACTCATCCCGGGTCAACTATAGACATCCTTTATGAGAATCATAAGAGATGAAGGAAGTCAAGGCCCTATGTTCCTTCAATTTTACTGCTGCGTAGGTCTATTGAAGAGAGGATGGAAGGAGCATTGTAGGCCCATTATTTTCCTGGATGCATGTTTCTTAAGAGGGATATATAAGGGCCAGTTGTTCATGGCTATAGGTGTAGACCAAAACAATGGGTGGTGGCCCATTGCTTGGGTTGTGGCTGAGTCTGAGAGCTACGAGCAATGGAAGTGATTTTCGGATCATCTAGAACAAGAGTTGAACATATCCGACAATTCTCCTCATCCCGTTTTTATGTCAGACCAAGAAAAGGTATAACAATGCCACATTTATCAATGTATCCTATCAGTGTGTATTTATAGTTCCAAACTTATGGTATGCATATTTTTTTTCAGGGGCTTGGATTGGTTATTGCAGAAAAAATCCATCAGTCTGAGCACAGATATTGCGTGCAGCACATGTATAGTAACTATAAGAAGAGATTCTCTGGTGACACAATGAAATGTGAGAAATAGCCTCCAACACTATTGATGAGCAATATGAGCAGATGATGGAGGCCATGAAGATCCTCAACCCCCAAGCATATCAGTAACTAGTTGGAGTGCCACCGAAACAACGGTTGGTAAAGGCATATTTCTCACACCACTCTTGTTGTAACACACTTGTCAACAACATGTGCGAGACATTTAATGCAAAAATTGTCTGGGCGCGTGAGAAAACCATTATCACCATGCTGGAAGAGATCCGGACAAACCAGCTACAGAGAATTGAGTATCGGGGCAAATGGATCAAGTCATATCAGTATGATGTCTCTCCTGTGATAAAGGAAAGAATCGATCTTGATTCAAGAGATTCTTCTTCCTAGAGACCCATCTGGAATGGGGAAGACGCATATCAGGTATCTGGGCCAAACGGTCAATTTGTTGTCAACTTCAAATCGAGGACATGCTTATGTAGGTTGTGGCAAGTTCGGGGTATTCCATGTGTGCATGCTATTTTCTGCATTTGAAAGTGTAATCACCGAGTCTCGGCCTATGTGTCTGAGTACAACTCCAGTCAAAGAATGGTGAGGTTATATGAAAATGTAATGTACCCCATTAATGGGATGGAAAATTGGCCAGAAAGTACGGAGGTAGCGTTCAAGCTTCAGCTACCCAAAATAAAGAGGCAACGTGGTTGACCGAGGAATAAAAGGACCAAACAACCTAAGGTTAGAGTTCATGAGGATGGAATACAAAGCCAGAAACGCCACATTATTGTGAAATGTCGACAGTGTGGAGGAGAAGGCCACAATGTACGAACATGCCAAAATGACCCCAAAGAAGCCACTCCTCAACAGACTGAACAAGCCATTGAATCGACCTAACCATCATAGGTATGTGACACTTTCAGTGATATTAATCATTACTTTGGACACCTAAAATGTTATTTTGTTTTTTGGTTGTGTTATGCGGATAGTACCTAAAACGATATTTTAGATTAATCTAGGTACGTAGAATGTTTTTTATAATATAATATACCTCAAGTAATATTATAAATTAGTTTGTGTACCTTCTTTGATATATAATGGTTGCTTTGTGGTTTTTGTTTAGAAACCAGTTCAAGGCCAACGCCTCCAACCTCAATCCCGTGAAACAACAACAAGAACATCCACAAGGAATGTAACAAAATATTTTTCCACAGTTACACACTTTTCTATTCAAAATATTGTAAATATTCAATCGTCATTGATTTATAATAAAAGGGTCAGAACACACAAAATGTTCCACAACAAATTGAAGCGCCTCAACCTCAAAGCACGGAAACTACGGCATGACCATCCACAAGAAATGTAACATAAACATACTTTCTTTTAAAATTTTATAATTATAAACTTTTATAAATCAGTGCTTAAGTAAACTGTTTAATAATTCAGCGAAAGGGAGACCAACATACCCCTAAAACTGTTCTAGAAACAAGGCCAAAAAGAAGCAGGGCCCAAAGAGTTGGCAAACGTGGAAACAAAGATTAATTCTGGCAGAAATGTTTCTTTTGTAATTAATGTCCACTGAATTTAAAACATGTTTTGTACTATCAAACATCATCATAAGATGCGATCTATCTACATATATTTTGCCTGTTTAATAGTTATTTTGTAGCAGAAACTTAAGTTAATATATTTAATAAATGTTTGGTATGTAATTGAAGTTAATATGTTTAGAAAATATTTGATATGCACATTGTATTGAATCAAGTGTTGAAACAAATAGAAACTTGTGTTTTCAACTAAATATGCTACCAAACATCTATGTTACCCAACTACATAACTACCCAACTACCCAACTAAATATGCCATCCAACTACCAACTAACAACTAACCAACCCGCTTCCATAAATATACAACTTACAACTACTTCATTTCACACCTTTTTCATTTCACACCTTCATTCATAATAGTTATGTTTAAATATAACCATAGTATTTGTGTTTAAATATAACATAATGGAACGTATTTACAAGTTGAGCATAAGGGGTAAGCTTTAAAAGGATAAAATAGAGAGAATCTACGCAAGACTAAGGAATCCCAAGCACCCAAAAAAGTTTGGAGTTTCTTCGTGCAATGACTGCATCAAACCTTCCACGGTTTAGAAAATCAAATGGCTTCGGAATGGCTGCAAAATACACCATACAAATGAAAATCAAATCACAGAAGTTTCATGACTGCTCGAGTTTCAGAGAGTACACACTGTCTCACGTGTGTAACCGACACATGATTGAAGGCTGTGTGGAATCATCCACAAATGGAATGGTCAATGGAAATGGAGACAGATGATAGGTTGGAAGAAACCGAATAAGATCCCTTTCTCTAGTATGTGAGTTTTCATCCATTTATCTTGCTTTTCAATTCATTTGTATACGGTTACATAAATTGGGATTACAGATTAGTAAGGGTACCTCATATGTGATTTTATCTATTTATTTCGACAGTTACATAAATGAGATTAAAGGTTAGTAAGAGTACCTCATATGTGATTTTATCTTTCACCATTTTTTTTTATTTTCGATGGGTATCTCATATGTGATTTAATATTTATTTGATTACATCATATGACATTTTATTTTATCTTTTGATTACTTCATATGTGATTACATATTTTATCTCTTAATTTTATATTTTGTTTGCAAGGAGTTGTACTAGTAAGAGATAAACCTACCCCGAAGATGACCATATGTTATGTTTTGGTTCAAATGTAATGTAAGGTTTGAACCACTTATGTGTATGTTATGTGTAAATATTTTCAACCAATGTGATTAAAAAACCATACATTCAACATAACTAAACCTACTTAAACAAAGTTATAAACAAAAGCCATAATACAAAACCATAAAGCACCAAAAGCAACAATCAATACAAATACATTATTCAATCACTCTCGATGTTCACGAGACCTTGCAATGGCTGTTTAAGTTTCAGATTCATGTTGATTTCTCACATAATCGCCAACAGAAGGATAACACCAACGGAAGAAACCACAATCACCCACCCTATCTTTCTTCTCACACACAAAATAAAGCATTCCATATGAATCCCTTATTGAATCGGCCACAACTTTTAGACAAGCTCATTCTCCACACCAACATCGTTCATACACAAATCTGAACCACCTACATCCATTTCACCCTACACTTAAAATAACTTGTGCAATTACTGGACATTGTGATCTGCTGTTTCTCGATGATTTCCGACACAAGAAGAAAACAAATTAACTAAAATGAAAAAAGATAAATTCACCTCGCACTAAAAAAAAAGATAACAAAAATTCACCTGAAACCAGCTTACAAAAAGAAATCGAAGAAGATGTGTCGCTGTGAAAAATAAAAATGATGAAAACGAATAAGTGCATAAATACATAGCATTGACGTGAAATAAAATAAGAGTAAACTGCATAAAATGTGATGTGTGTCAATAAAAGTGAAAGAAAGTGACAACTTGCAGTGATGTAATGTCAGCTGAATGTGCAAGTGGCTTTAGAAAATGACAAAAATGCCCTCCCACTGGTTGGGGGCACTTTTGAGCGAAAATTTTGCAAAAGAAGTGAAAAAGTACCTCAAACGATATTATATCTTAGTATAGTTACCGTAAATGTCAATATTTTAGTAAAAGTACCGCAAATGTGTGACCCCCTTAGTATAGTTACCTTTTTGTAGTTCAATCTTATTATTATTATTTTTGAAGTAATAATAATGCTTGTATGTTTTAATATTAATTTGGAATTAATATTAAATTTATAATTTTATATTGATTTTGAATTAATATAATTGTATATTCCACATTTAATTAGGAAACAAAAAATATTAATTTGATTAATGAATATTATTCTTTAAGCATTGTTTAATATTCTATGTGATATGATAAGCATGGAATTTGATTTTATGCTTATTATTTAATTATAGTAGTTAGAGACCGTTTTAATATTTAGGTAGGCGGCCCAATATATGTAGTCTATGTTACTATGGAAGGGTAGACGATGCCTAATATGTGTGGTCCGCATTTCTTATGCTTGAGTTGGCAAAACCTAGTAATTATTTCAGAATTTAATAATGGATATTAAATTTAGCAATTACTATTGCACAATCTCCCCCACTAAATATAAGTCTTGGTTTAGGGTAATTTATAGAGGCATGGTTGGTATCGCGTGATGGATTGACTTGCTTAAATTATTTTGAGACGCCAAAGCAATCAAAATAATTTAAGGACGCAGATTAATTAGAATCATAAACCAAGAATTGAAAAATTATTGTTGCAATTGGCTTGAAGGCCTACCTAGTGATATTATTGTTATCATCAACCAAGCAAAGACTGCAGTAATATAGACTTGGATCTTGAGCCATTATGACTTATATTTAGTATAAATCTGTATTTTATGTTTGGGGACATAAAATATGTTAAAATTAGTGGAAGCTAATCAATACAATACACACTTGTTTGATTAGTGATACGAATGTGATTTTTGTTTGCTCTTTTAATTTTCTTTTTTTCTATTTATTTGAATGTTGATCTTGACTTTTAATTCTTTGGTGGATACAAATGAATTGACTAGGTCAAATTTTACGATTGGCTCTGTTATTTGCACTTGGTACTAAGGCTAGATAATGTTGAGTATGTCTTTGACAAATCAATCAATGTCATCACTAACAAGAAATCTCTTGGGCATATTTTGTTTGACAAAAAAGCTCATGAAAAACACGTTGAGAATGCCACATTATCTTATTGTCTCATATTATTATCTATAACTGAACCGCATAGACAACATGGGCGCATGTTCCCATATGAGATGCTCAAACTCTTGAAGAATTTGTATGCTTTAGAAGCTGAGACAATAGAATATTGGATATTCATTGATCTCTTCAAGTGTAACATGCATGATGGGGGCAATTTTATGAGCAAGTGCTTAAGATGATAGATCTGATTGAGAGATTAACATCGATTGGAAGGATGCTTCCCGATAAGGTCGGTCTGCCCGAACTGCACCATTCCCAAGACTTCTAAGTCTTTCACTACTAAAGACAAAATTGTGCTCATGGTGGGTTCATTTGCGAAGTGTTCCAAAATAATGTTTGTCATTGAGATAAACGTGTCTATGAACAACTCACAATCCTTGGTATTAGATATTCTTGGATGTGAGTGAAATATTTTCAATGTGCAAAATAAAAGGTCTAAGCTCAATAATACGGTTAATACAATCTATCATTTCTATTGTAGACTTGTTCATACCAATGAGAAAAGAACAACAAGATTGTCTCACATGCAGATGACAAGTAAACCACATTCTGGGAAAGAGTTACGTGCCAAAGACGTGCTAGAGTTGATCCATACAGATGTGTACAGACCGTTTTCAACTCAAGCAAGTGGTGGTTATTCGTATTTCATCACTTTTACTAATGATTTTGTGAAATATGGATATGTGTTTCTCATGAAGCATAAATCTGAGGCCCTTGAGAAATTTAAATTTTTTAAGTGGGAAGTCGAGAAACAATTTGAGAAACGTATCAAGATTCTTCGATCAGATTGGGGATGAAAATACTTGTATCGAAAAAAAATTGATTACTTGAAATCACATGGAATCCAATTGTACTTAACACTTCTAGGTACACCACAAATGAATGGAGTATCCAAGAAGTGAAATCAAACATTATTAGATATGGTTCGATCCATGATGAGTTTTGTCAGTCTCTCTTATTCGTTTGGGGTCATGGAAACTAAAAGTGAGAAATGCTATTTTGTGAACATCCTAAGAGAAAAATAGGATATGAATTCTATCGTCCTGGAGATGACAAGGTGATAATCCCAAGAAATGTGATGTTTCTTTAAATTGACTTGGTCTCCAAGTATCAAGGACACAACATGGTAGATTTTAAAGAAATTTTAGAACCAAAATATAACATAGAGGATGAGGACTTGTCCAATTGAATGGACTAGAACTCAGTGAGAGTTTCTGATGATCTATTAGGACGGGAAATGACTCTTAGATGGACCCTTAGAGAGAGTCTTAGAGGGTTACCTCAAGGCAATGAGATGCGTTAAAAAAATGATACAATAGTTGCATTATCTCCATCTCGTGAAAATTATAGTGAAATTCATGGAATTATAAGCGTTGAAACATTCCACGTAAATGAACCTTCTGAAATTTAGAATGAATAGCCTAAACAAGTGCATAACCAACTGAATATACCTTGAAGGAATCATCGTGTATGAGAAAGACTGAATCTAGTGGTTGAGAACCAATATGATCAAGTGGATTTAGATGACAACGAACCTAAGACCTATACCACAACGATGTTAGACATCGACTGAAAAGTGGCCAGAAGCCTTAATATCTGAATGGACTTGATGTGCTTCGGTCTAGTCTGGAAACTAGTTGAATTGTCATATAGAGTTAGACCTATAAACTGCAAATGGATCATCAACAGAAGATAAATGTAGAAGGCAATGCACAAACCTACGAGGCTAGTTTAGTTGCGAGCAATTTTAGTCAACACAAATGCATTGACTATGATGATATCATTTTGTTGGTCACTAAGATCAAGTGCACTAGGATATTACTTACAATAGTTACATACTATGGTTTTGGCATTTTACAAAGGATGTATAACCACATTTTCTCAACGGAGATCTCGAAAGTGATGTGTATATGACACAACCTAAAAGTTTTACATCAAAATAAAGGACAAATGCAGTATGTAAGCTAAAGAAATTAATTTATGGACTCAAGCAAGCTTCCAGAAGTTGGAATATTTGATTTTACAAGATTATCAAATCGTTTGGTTTTGTCAGAAGCTAATGGAATCAATACGATAATAGCAAGCGCGAGAATGGAAACATTTTCCACCTTATCATATACGTCAATGACATTTTGATTATGGGTGATGATCGTTCTATGATGCAATCCGTGTGTCACGGCCGCACCTTATTAAGGATAATAAAGCTCAGTTATCGTGACTGGGGTTGGGGATTAAGAAGCGAGATTAGAAAGGGGTAACAAATTTGATATACGTCTCAAGGGTATTAATAACTTCATCAATGGAAATATACCGATTGCTCGATATGTCGAATGAAATAGTCTCACAATAATGAGAATGATAAATCAGAGTCTTGGGAGAAATATACATAATCCATCCCTAAATTCGTACTTATACGCAGCGGAATACATAGAATACGGTGACATGTATGAAGACATGCACC
>JAYDZE010181776.1:0-21531 GCA_034509125.1 Monilaria moniliformis | reverse complement strand
TATGATTAATATAATATATATTTTGTATGTTATATTATATGAATGAATGTATGCATCGACTTTTTTAAAATAATAGGACCTATTTTAAAGTTTCGCCCCGGGCCCCTTTTTTAGTCAGGAACGGCCCTGTAGTGATGCATGGTTGAATCGGATCTGTCTCAGTCTGAAACCGAACCACCGATTTCGATCAATTTTACGTTTTTTCCATCCAATTTTATCTAAAAATACCCTCTCTCTAATCTCCATTCTCACACACACACAACTTTTGTATTAACATAATGTCTTCTTTCTTCACCCATCCTCATTCTCGGCAATTATTATTACTAGATCTCTTTCGTTTAATGAGTTGTTCTTGCTCCTACCAAAGATCCCGTTCATGAGCTGCTCATTCTCTGCTAGTGTTCGATCCGTCATTCTGTTGGTTATCTTGGAGACGTTAGCTGACTAAGAATCCACTCGAAAAGATACTGGACAAATTGTGTTAGGAATGAAATTATGCGGAAAGTCTGTGATTTTAAACACAAGAATGGATCAGCACTTACCACAGTGGATGTTGAGGCACATGGGTTGTGCAACACGACGTCATGAGTGTCAATTTCCATCATTGCATATGTCAATCCGTCATTATGCCTAAAAATCTTGGGTTTCCGCATTGTATATAATTCTCCTCCTGACATATTTTTATTTAAAAGAACAAAATTTTATTTTGCTATATGAAAAAATTAAAATAGCCTGTTAACTCTAAATAAAAAAGTGCTAGCAAATCTAACATTTGAAATAAGGCATAAGAAATCAACATCTTAAAAAAACAGCTCATGATGTGTACGTTGGGTTAGGCAGTCAAAAAGGCGGCCTTACGCACACAAAACAACTTGAGTCAAAATTTAAATTAATTATTTTGCTTAAGTAAAAGTTGATTCTAACCATAAAAATAAAATTTCATAATTATATTTAGTTTTATCCAAAAAACCCTTTTATATTTTAATAATTACAAAAAAAATATTTCTGAAATTCTAAAATTTAAGAAAAGTGTAAAAATCTAACTTTTGTTAAGAAAGTTAAAACTTCAAATCTCAGACCATTCCCCAGCTTCCCACCCGTCGTTTCCCTCTGCTACCCAAATGCTACCGCCATTGACGAGCATTGTCGTGGAGTCACTGACTGCATCGTCCCACTGTTTGCATTGTTTCGCCGCCGTATCTCGTCTGGACGGCGGCGCGACTTGGAGAAGCAGTGGCACTAGGCAGCAAAATGATGGCGGATGAGCAGCAGCGGCGACGGCGGCTTCCATCAACGATAGCAATGTGTAGAACAGAAAGAGATATTTCCATAGATTAGATTTGTTCAAGATTTTTCTCCCCTGAACATTTCGATTTGTTTTATTATCCGGCAAATTGAAGATACTGAAGTTTAGAGTTAATTAGTAAAATCGTCAATAGCTATTGTTAATTTCTCTCCGGCGAGGTTCGCGCGGCGCCACCATCTAATAAGTTCCGAAAATAAACCAAGCAAGAATTTGATGTATATGGTTTCTAAATTAATTTTTGCAACTATATATATAATTCGAAAATCAATAAATATAGAGGATAAAAAATAAATTAAAACTACAAGAGGAGTGGAGGTTGGCTTGCATTTGCTCATTTGGAATTTATTTAACAGTTCACCAAGATATTTCTCTTGAGAAATAAAGATTTCTCCCTTTGATTGCCGAACTTTCTTTATGTGTATAATGATGCTTCACTTGGACTTTGCTCAAAGTCGAGCTCTAGAAAATAACCATCAATCTTGGCATTTCTTTCATGTGGTGCTTACTTTAACCCATATAAAGCTTTCTTGAGACGATAAACGTTGTCTTCTTTTCATTCAACAATATATCCATCAGGTTGTTGGATATATCTCTTTCTTGCAAATCGCCAGACTTCACGTCCAATTGATAAATGGGTAGCTCAAGTTGTGTTGCAAGAGCTAGAACGATTTGAATTGTCTCCATCCGAACAACTGGTGCAAATGTCTCATTGAAATCAACTATGGGTTATTGCGAGTATCATTTTGCAACTAATCGAGCTTCATGCTGTTGGACTGAACCATCCTCGTTAAGTTTGGTCTTGTAGACCCATTTCACCCTGATCAAATTTTCTTTCGGGTATAGTGTTTGTGCTGCAAAATATAGACCCATATCATCCGAGTATAATCATCAACAAATAATAAAAAGTACCTATTTTTGTTTAGTGTTTGTGTCGGTGCGCAAATGTCTGCATGCACTATCTCAAGAGGAACTTTGGCTCTGTAAGAATTTTTGGGAAATGGTAGGCGATGTATTTTGCCCATGATGCATCCTTCGCACGTCCAAAAACCATGTTCTTCCCTTGTAGTAAATTTTTACCTTTGTAGCTCAAATGCCCATGCATGGTGCAGATGCCAAAGTTTATGATCTTCATCTGTGGTACTTCGTAGAGAAAGTTTTCTCGATGATGACAAATTAAGAAGAAAAACTTCATTTGAACTCATCTTAATTTGAGCCATTGTTCAATTATTCTCCTTGTTGATGATAAAACAATTATCACTGTTGAACTTCACTTTATAATTTTCTGCAGCAACTGGCCAACACTGAACAAGTGATGGGTCATGATTAATATTTGATAACATGAGTTGTACCTTCTCTTGCTTGAACGACAATCACTCCATCGTTGATCTTGAGTGATTTTCTGTCACCGAGTTTAACTTCTGATGAGTAGGACTCATCAAGATCCACAAACATCTCTTTATTTTCGGTCATGTGATTGCTACAACAATTATCGACATACCATATATTTTCGATTTGTTGAGAATACAAGCTGGAGTAGAATACCTGATCGGGCTCCTCTTTTTCAGTGAATTTTGCCTTATTCTTTTCAACATCGTTTTGGTACCAGCAATCCTTTCGAGGATGATTCGGATTTCTACATCTTTTGCATTTAGGCCATCTTAAATCATTTATATTAACCTCAAAGTATATATATCACATCAAACAGTAATTCTACTTTAATCATTTACATCAAACTCAAACTAAAAAGAATATTCTCTCTTCACTTACTTTTTATACATTTTCAATCGTACTTATATATTTTATTTAAATTACACATTAATCCGGCAATACTTTATAATCAATAATTTCATATAAAATTTCATATTATAGTGAGATTTGATTATTATTAATATTATTATAACTACACTTTCTAATTGTTGTTTTGTTAAATTTCATAGCATATGATATAAACACTCCATTAACTAACTCAGGCCAAAGTGTAATTAATTTAATAGATAATTTAGTCTAATTTAGCTTAATATCCAATTTAACGGCTTAAAATGGTCAATTTAATGGCATGACTCCAATTAAATCCAATTTAATGACCAATTGATTTAATAGCTAGTTATTAAATTCATTTTTTTTTATATCCAATTACGTAAACCATTTCCCATCAATCCAATTAACTAAATCTAATTACTAAGCAAGCTCATTTAATCAATATATACTACCCAATTACTGTAATCCACTAACATTAATCTGATTATTACTAAACCTAAATATTAAGCAAGCCCAAAGCAAGCTCATTTAAATCAATAAATACTAATTTTTAACCCCAATGACACCGCACCGCTTCTTCCTTCCTGTTTCTAAGTTTTCCAAAACTTCTTCTCTCTTCTCTCAATCATTTTCGAAATATAATAAAGCATTAGCCTCGGTTGCAATTTCTAAAAAAAATTGCGTTTGTGAACAGTATAAACGCAAAGATGCGTTTGCACTGTTCAAAATGCAAAAAATTATGTTCTTGCGTTTGGTTTTACAACACTATTAGAGGCGATTCTATACTCCATTTTGCATTTTCTAGCATGGTTGGAGATGGTCTTACTCCATCAATCTTGGGTGTCGTGGCTTTTTTTTTTTTTTTTTTTTGCAAATATGGCAATACACATCAGAATTTTGATTTGATTAATTTCAATTGGACGTACCTTTTTTTTATTCCTCTATCTTGTTTCGAATGTTTTGATGTTTACCACGACCCCTTCCTCTTGTTGATTTTTGGTTCGAAGAGTTCTTATTTTCTTATTTCCCTTTTTTTTTTTTTTTTTCTGGGCGCGGGATATTAACATTGCTTTGGAAAGCTTGCTCCAAGGTTTGATTTGAGAATATGCTCACCCTTTTCTCATGAGCTTCGAGTGTTCCTATCAGTTTGTCAAAACTTAATTTTGACAAATCATTTGATTCCTCAATGACGCAACATTATGTTCAAATCTTGCTGGTAAGCAACACAACACTTTTTCGACAATGGCTAACTTGCTACATATTTCAGCTGATATCTTATCAGTTGCCTTCTTATCTGTCGTTTCTTTGAGTCATTCTTGGTTGTGCATCCAAACTGATTGTGGAACTAACACCTCGATAATCTGTTCCATTTTGACTGAATCCTTGTAAATCAATATGATTTTGCTCCCTAACATTTGAGCTATGACCTATTACATCATGTGGTTCATCATCAGAGATTTTTGTATCAATAAAAATATTTAGATTATACCGATATTTTCCAACAATTTTCGATGGGATGAACTTTGTGCTACTGTCCTTCTTCATATTCTCCACTTGCTTTTATTTTTCTTATCATTTTTCGAATTTCAATTATTTATTCATAAAATAATTAAGAAAAGCTTTAAACAATTAGATGAAAATTTTCAAAAAATTTAAACTAAATAATTGGAAAAAATATTGAGATAAGTTTAATTTGGAGTGGTAATAGAATTATTTTTTAAAAACTAAATGAATAAAAGAAAATTGTTGGGATATATTTAATTTTGAATGATAAAAATAAGGAATGACATAGATGTTAAGAATTACAAATACTAAGCGCTTAATTGTACCTAAAAATTCAAGTGTATATTTGATCTTTTGTGTAAATATTAAGGGTGTTTTTGACAATTTTTCTTAATATAAATATATTATCTTCCTTCACCAATAATATACTATCAAATTTATTTTTATATAGCGAGACTTTTAGTAATATATATGTTTTTCTTAATATAAATATATTCTCTTTGTTCACCAATAATATACTACCATATTTATTTTTATGTAGTGAGACTCTTAGTAATATATTTTATTTATTAAAAACACATTCTTCAATATCCGTAAACTTTTTTTAAACGTGTGCGGTCAATGCTATTTGTGGATGGAGCATGGAGGGTGTACTTAATTTTTATTATCACTATAATTAACTCTCCAATTTAAGGATAGTTTGGTCCAAATTATTTTAGGGGTGAATTCGGGATTTTCTATGTGCTGGTGCAACTGCAAGTAAGCAAACCCTTCAGTAGCTCAACCGTAAGGTTTTAACGTTCAACCGGTTAACCCCCACGAACTCAAAAACCCTCCAATGGCGGAAATCCCGCCAACTGAAACCCTAAATTTAATGGAGCCCCAGGATTCCACCGACCAATCCAATCCGTCAGTAAGCCCTCCGCCTCCATCCGCCGCCGGAATCAACCTACCAGAGAAGCGCAAACGTGAGGTCGAGCCCGAACCGGAACCCTCAGCCGACAAGACGAAGCACCCGCTGTGGAAGACGAGCCTATGCTCCTACTTCAGGAGGTCTGGCGAATTGTGCAGCCACGGCGAGTCTTGCCGCTACGCTCACGGAGAGGAGGAGCTCCGGCCGCGCCCCGACAACACGTGGGACCCCACTTCGGAGCGGGCTAAGAAGATGGCCAAAACTGATGACCAGGATAAAGCGGCGGAGGAGGGCGGCGTAATGATGACGGAGGCGTTGGAGGAGGACGGGGAGGAGTCTTCTTCTGGTTTATCCAAATGCTTCGTCAATTTGCCTATGAAGTGGAGTTCGGATAATTTTAGGATTTTTCTGAACGAGCAGGTTAGCTTACTGTTATAATCTCGATTAAATTGCATGGAATGAAAAATGACGATTGCTTAAGTTAATTTTGTATGGGTTATGCAAATTTGCAACTGCTCTACTGAAAATCAAGAGATGTATTTTGTAGTTTCCGTTGTTAAAATATATTTTATTATGGTACGCTTGAGTTCATTTGCAGGGCTTGATGAAAATCGTGATATCTGATAAAATTGTCATAACAGGGAATTGTGTTCAAATCGGCGAAGAAAAAGAAAGGAATGATAGTTGGTTTTGTTACTTTCGAAAGCGCAGAGCAATCTAAGACTGCTGTGCAGGTACATCCGAAGATTCGTTCAACTTTTTTTTTAAGAAGTGTGAAATTTGCTTCTCATGTTCTTAGTGTTACAGGAGCTGGATGGGAAAACTATTGGAAATAATAGAACATTAAAGGTCTCGGATGTCATTCAGCGGCCGTTCGAGAAAAACAATAAAGCTGCATTGCCTGAAAAGCCATCTCCAGATAGTAATATGACTACAAATAATGATGATGAGAATGGCAGTTTACTTCCTAGCGATTCAGCCTCAAAGGGTAGAAGTGCACGTGATGCTGTGACTCCTCTTGCTCACATGTCTTATTCTGAACAGCTAGAGCACAAGAAAAACTCTTTGGCCCAAATCCTCAAAAGACTAGTTAGTATATCATACCCAGTCAATATGTTTTTGCCTTTTTGGTACATGGAAGACTTCTTCTTCTCTTTTCAGTTGTTCTAGTACTACTTTAAACCTTCTGCAGTCCACTAATTGGAGTTTTGGATTGTATTTGTTGTTGTAGACTCGCAATGCACGCAAGGCATGTCCAAATGGCATTTCGCTTCCAGAATGGATTCTGAAGGCTAGAGAAATAGGTCCTCTTCTATTCATGTCTCAGAAGTTGAATTAAAAGATTATGGCAATGATAAATTTATAATAGCAATATGGTAGAAGCTGTTGAGAGGACATTATTGATATTTTCGTTATGCCATGTTTCATTGTATTTGAACTTCTATCACAGTCTCTCTCGCTGTAAACTTAAGGCGGGATAGAGAGACTACGGACAGATGGATCCTTGACCTAGTATCTATGCTGTCATTCAGGTGGTCTTCCATGCAAGTTAGAGGGTATAATTGAGTCACCCCTTGTTAATGGATACCGTAACAAGTGTGAATTCTCTGTTGGAAATTCCTTGCGCGGGAAGCACACAGTGGGCTTTTTACTTGGGAATTTCAGGTGGTCTGCTGTTAGCAAGCTATCAAAATTATTACATTTTGTTCCCGCAACTTAGAAGTATTTGGAAATTTGTATAGGGAAGGTGTGACGGCTGTTGAGGAACCTGTAGACTGTCCAAATGTTTCTAGAATTGCTTGCAAATATGCCGCCATCTTTCAAGGATTTCTGCAGCAGTCGTGCTTGCCCATATGGAACAGATTGAACAATAGCGGGTTCTGGCGTCAACTTACGGTATGTTTTCATGCAAAAAGTACTGTGAATGTTGAGTGAGGTAATTACCTTTGTTAATTGTCTTAAGGATTGCTGAATTTGCTTCCACTCTTGATCCAAATAAAAAATGTGATCTCTTTATTCAAACCTAAATATATATACATATATATATATATAAAGAGTGCCTCAGGTGAATTTTTTTGCCACTGTTTATATCTAGGTTCGTGAGGGTAGGAAACCTTGCCAGTCAATTGATGTTGACAATGCCGATGCTAGTATTTCAGAGGTCATGCTCATGGTTCAGGTTAGTGTCCTAGTGCTTGCCTTTCGAATTTCACAATCCAACTACCATCCTACTGTTTGAGTGATTGATTGTTGTACATATACTTCATTGACTGTATAAGAAGACAAACTTACTAGAAATCTGTTTCTAGTAATTTGTTATGAAGAAACTTGATTGATTGATTGACTAGTTCAGTGTGTTTTCCGATATCTTGTGTGATGCAGGTTTGCACCCTGGGTTCTGATGAAGGACAGGTAAAAGATGAACTTCATCGGTTAGCTCAAGCTTTTTCTGCAGGATCTACTGCAGAATCTCCTCCAACACCTTTAACAACACTTGTAATTCAGGTAAACCAATAGCCCAATTTGATATTCTGTATGATGATTCTCTTATCATCTTTGTTGGAGTGAGTCGAGGTTTAAATCTAGGTAGGGGTGATAATTCTGTTAGGCAGTTACCGGTAGCCGAACCGAATAAGGTCGGTTATCGATTAACCGTAACCGATATTTTCGATTTTGGTTCGGTTTTAGTTAGTGTGTATCGAAAACCGATTGTTATAACCGAAGAACAAAAAAAACTGATCTAAATATGTAATAGATATAATATTGTTCGAAAAGCGTAGGTATCGTAGCACAGTTGGAGTGCTTACTTCCCATCCTCAAAGACGCATGATCGAACCCTGGCGCCCAGTTTGTTTTTCTTATGCTTCCAAGAGCCTCTCCTCATCCCACATCGGCTGGAGAGAGAATGGGGAGATGGAGGGTGCTCTTATAAAAAGAGTGCTTGCTCATCCCACGCTTCCTCATCCCACATCGACTGGAGAGACGAGAGAGCAAGGGGAGAGAGTGAGTGGCTATAAAATGAGGGGCGGCCATGTTGCTTGGTCATGGTGTCTAGTGGCTCTCCAAAATGGCCACTGGCCGTATAACAAAGTTAAAATTTAAAATTTAGTTTAAAGTTTAAATTGGTTACTTTCAGTTTGATACTTCGATTCTGGTTACTTATTTGGACTGTGTTTAGGTTCGGTTAACCGACTATTTCAGTTCGGTTATAATCGAACCGACCATTTAATAGTATTTTCTTTTGTTTTCTATGACATATTCTGCCATAAGGTGGGAGGGAGGGAAATACAATGATGAAGCAACCTAGTGTATGATAGTTAGGAGAAATTGGAAAATATACAGTTGTGTACTGTCGCGACACTAAGTGGACTTGCTACTTTGAAAAGCTTTTCACTTTGCATTTTCTTTAGTAAGTATTGAGATACTTGAAAGGTATGCATTCATTACATGATTCCTCAACCCTGTTGCCACTGTCGTGTATATTTGACAATGGCGCGGGCCGCACGAGGCTCCAGTGGAATCGCTCCAAGGTGGATGGGGCAAGCGACATCCAGGGGGTGCGGTGGGGCGGCTGAAGCGCGCCTGGGGTGTGACCTAGGGCGACGGTGGAGGGGAGAAGCTGGAGTTCTGGCGGCTGCAATGAGAAGAGAGAGGCGTGGGGAGAGAAGAGAGAAGCGCAGGGATTAGGTCAAAATCTGGCATTGTTAACTAAAGGGTGTGCTTTAATAACATATACATATTAAAGGCCCAACTTGAAATAAAAAGCCCACTTTGAAATAAAATAAAAAGTCCAGTTTTTGTTAAAAATCCTTCCCACGCCCTCTGCAACTCTGTGCGCCGCTGAAGATGTGCCCCCTTTTGTGGGGCGCGCCCGGTCGCCCCGCGCCCCGAATTTCCATCTAATTGCCCCGGTGTGCCCCACGCCCCTAAGAACACTGATATTTGAACTAGGAATGTCAAATAGCTATAATACGAAGGTCAGGAGAGTGTCTGATCCTGTTTGTGTTTTCTTTCGATCTCTTTATGTTCTACTGCAACGCTTTTGAGTTGCCTGGGGATTTCCCCAAACATTGTCACTGTCTGCATGTTTTTTCTATTATATTCATCTTTGTTTGGCATAATTCTAGTATTCTACACGTAATACTGTCTGACATCTTTTGCAGGATCATACAGGAATATCAAATGCTGCACCATCCGATGCCCCTTTGCGGTATATTTTTCTCCATAGAGGGGGTGATTGTGGACTAGAGATAGCTGATGATGTTGTAGAACCGAGAATTCATGATCACATAAGCAATCTCCGGTTTTCTATATCTCCATCTGCCTTCTTTCAGGTAAACTTGCTGGATTTTTTTAATGATCAAGCCATCATTTCTTCATATTTCCTGTAAGCTTGACCCTTCCTTTCCCAAAAGAAAAAATCAAGTGAAGAATGAAGAGGACTAGTCTCTCTTATGAGACATTTGCCAATTCATTTCTAAAATTTTGCAGGTGAACACTCTTGCTGCTGAGAGGTTGTATTCACTTGCTGGGGACTGGGCTGACCTGGGTCCTGACACTTTACTTTTTGATGTTTGCTGTGGGACTGGGACTATTGGTCTGACTTTGGCTCACCGTGTTGGTATGGTAATGCTCGAAATCCATTTTGAACATTTATTAATTGCATGTATTCCTGTAATTGGTGTTATATTGTCAATGTAGAAAATAGATAGAAGTAGAACATAGGAAAGAAAGGTAAGCACTCTACTGTATTCATATGGTGCTGCAATTGTATTAGGTATATTAATTAGATCATCTCTGATTGGATATCCTCCCTTGTACTGTCCTTATTTGTTAGTTCTTCCATATGACCAATTATTTGGCTTCCAATTTTAACAGGTTGTCGGTATCGAAATGAATGCATCTGCAGTTTCAGACGCAGAAAGAAATGCAGAAATCAATGGCATTCAAAACTGCAGATTTGTCTGTGGAAAGGTTAGTCTTGATTCCCTACTTTTTATTCCTTTTTCTTTTCTAGTTCACTGTAATACAAATTAACTGTTACTAAGGTTTTTTCTCATTGATCTCTTACATATATTGAGTAATAATATGCATTGTACTAACTGAGTATGTGTATAATAGCTGAGTCTTCTGTTCTAATGTTCCTTAATTCGTGACAAGGCTGAGGATGTTATTGGGTCTTTGATGAAAGAGTATCTATCTTTGCCTGAAAAGCAAGATGAAAACAGAGAGGCATCAGAAAATAACGAGTCTGAAGCCAATTCTGCTGAAGGAAATATGAACTCTGTTGAAAGTATGGTTGGAGCCGAAAATAGCTCTGTTGTTAACCATGAGAACGGTGCTGCAAGTGGATGTTTGAGAGATGAGGCTAAGTTAGAGAAGGATTGCACTTCACAAAGTAGTAGCATCCCAATGCGACAATTTAAAAATGTTGTTGCTATAGTGGATCCTCCACGTGTTGGACTTCATCCCACTGTAAGTGATTTCAAGCATTTCTATGCATTTGTAGTTCAAGCAAATGCATCCATGTTTGGGTTTCAGACTATCCATAGGGACGAACCTTTTCATTCCGCTGCAAGCATGTAGTGAAATGTTGCATGGCTTTCTTATCGCTCCATTGTTCTTGCCATAAAACTCTAGCTAATGTTCTTGACAACTGTTCCCGTGATTGCAGGTAATCAAGGTTTTGAGGACACAACCGTGTTTAAGGAGGCTTGTGTAAGTTTGTCCATCAATTATTTTCTCCACTAGAAATTGTGGTCTCAGTTGTGTCCCACAATATAATCCGACTCCATTCTCCTTTATTCAGCTACATTTCCTGCAATCCTGAGAGTCTGGTGGCAAATGCTATCGAGCTCTGCACGCCATCACCCGATAAATCTGAGAAAGGAAATAATAAGAACAATCGGGGATGGAGAAATATGAGCGCAGCTGGTCTAGCCCGGCACAGAGCCAAGTCTATGCCTGATTCTGAGCCATTCAAACCCGTGAAAGCGATGGCTGTGGATCTTTTCCCTCATACACCCCACTGCGAGCTGGTGATGCTGCTTGAGAGGTGAATAAGCTTAATATCATCTACTTTATTGCTATTCCGTAGTTTCACTTGTTGCTTGCTTTCAGCTGAGTTATTTCATTTTATTTTTATTTACTAACTAGTATAATAACTAGCAGCTGAGCTTTCTTAAGAATTTGTTACAGTTTAATCAGAAACTTTGTTCTACAATTTGATTCTATATGATATATATATATATATATAGTGAAACATTATGGTCTGATTGTGTGGTTATTTATAACTAAAGTAGCAGGTTAATTGTCCCATCTTTATGGTCTGCTTTGTTATATATGGGAATGAATGGTTGAGTTGGAAACTTGTTTTCTTTTCAAGGGCTAATATGCTTTTGCAACTATGTCTCGTCTTTTGATTTTGTGATTTAGTTTTTAGTTTTTAGTTATTATTATTATTACTGGTCAATAATACCTTGTGGATCTTTCAAGTTGCAACCTATCAGTTTTATGATTGCTTTCATCTTGTTTTCAAAACATAATTTAACTAATTAAATATATTAATTAGGATAATGTATAATTTAGGGCTTGATCAGTTTTTCACAAAAGTTTATCAATCTCCGGATAGAAGTATATATTACTGTTGAATTAATTAGATTTAAAGAAGAAACAATATAATTAAGTAGTATGCGGATGTGTGCGAGGAAGTAGTAGCAGTATTTATTCGAAAATGAAAGCCAAAATAGGACGATAAGACATGTTTTTCGCTTTTATTAAAAATAAGTGAGCAGAGGTTGGAGAAAGCATACATTATACACATCTTCATCATTATTATTTACTGCCAAGTGCCAACCAACTTTATTGTTTCCATGAGAAAATGAGCATCATATTAATAGTTATACCACCATTCACTATCAAATCAAATAACAAACCATTGCTCCCAAACCCAATCTCTCATTCCCAATCAATATTGGTCTATCAAATTCTCCCATTCATCTTATCTATGCAAAACTGATCCCATTAACACCACCACTCTTTTGAGTCTATTACTCCAGATTATCTAAATTATTCTTTATTCTCCTTCTCATATTATTTGCAAAAATACTCTTTTCCTGCCGTGATTCATGAAATCATCTATCAACCATATTAACACAATGTGATACATATCATAATATAATTTAACCAAGCTTTACCTAAAACATGGGAAATTATGATATTATTTTTCGGTTCAAAAGTTATGAGATTAACTAGAGATTAACGCAAAATTATGATTTAAATTACAATTATCTCTATTCATTTATACGTGATATATATAAAAAATTAATAAAATGGATACTACCATTTAAGTGGAGCCACGTGGACACTAATAATATTTTAAATAATCAGCAGTGAGAGTTGTGAGAAAATGGCAGCGCACTAATGAGTGTGGAGAGCGAAAGCAGTCTGAGCTGCAGCACACACTCCCTCTCACTCTCTCTCACGCCCTCTCCCTCTCTCTCCCCTCTCTCACTGCATTTGCAGACGTGCGTAGTAAATAGCATCATCCCAACAGCCACCTTTCTTCTTTCATTATGTCACAATTTACTTGTGATTCGTGACAATTGCTCTCTCTCTCTCTCTCTCTCTCCCTCTCCCCTCTAACCACCTCTCCATCTCCAGCCCGTACATAGACGCTGATAAAAACTGAGATTTATTCTCGTGGGGTCACCCGAATTTCGTTTTTTAGGATACCGATGATGAGCAGCGCTCAAAACAAACCCCTCATTCCTGGAATTGCCGCATGTGCACCACAAATTGCTACTCCAATCGCCGCTGAGGTAAATAGGTATCATGCTTTCTGCTTCCTCTCTTTCTAATCATACCACTTGTCGCTGCTCTCTTTTCGCCAATCAGAGGATCGAGAGAGAGGACGTGCGTGCTAGATTCAAGTTCTAAAACTTCCTTGTTTGTTTGCGAGAAATCTCATATTTCTGCATTGCATTATGCTGGTTATTTTGATTCTGAATCAGTGTTTCTCTATGCGTGTAGCTCAGATTCCGAGTTCCTTGTGCCGTTAGAACTTCCGTTTCAATGATTTGAAATATGTGGATATATTTTTTCTGTTTAGTTTCTTCAAGTTCTATTGAGTAAATTAGCAGAACAATTACATTTACTGCAATATTTTCTGTTATCACCTGGTAAAATGCAGTTCCCAAGCAGTCTAGTTTTGGCAAACCTCTTTCTTTTCATGCTTTCTGAAATACGCATTTTTTAGAAAACTTGATTATGTAATTTAAGAAGCTACCTGCTGCTTATAGCATTCTACACCAAACAGAAACAGTAATAACTAATGAAATCTTCAGTCTCAGGTAAAATAGCCTTCAGAAATGATGGAAGAAACATCGCAGGGCAAGCAATGGAGGAAACCAAATCTTTTCTTGGAGATACCTACCAGAGCAGTTGACGAGTCTCCTCTAGAACTCGTACAAATAAACATGCCTCCAACTCCTATTCCGACTCCCAAAAGAGTGAACTTCCTTTTAACGCCTGATCCTTGTAATTCATTACTAAATGAATCTTCTGAAGCATCCTCAACCAGAGGGAAACCCTCCATCAGGAGTTTTATGCCAAAGTTGAACTTCAAACACTGGGGTTCGAATCCCGATGTGGACAAGGCTGTCAACGTTAATTCGTGTTCCTCAACTGGTGCTACACAAGATAAGGTAACAATTTCGCGTTCTTGGTCACTCACCAAGATTTTCACGCCAAGAATTAGGAGGACATTATCCATGCCTGTACCTGAGGTCCCAAATCAAAATCTGGTGAGTGTTCATGGTGGAAGTGTTAACAGTCATCTCATGGTTGAGGTAACCTCTTATGATTTCTTCGAGTAGTTTTAATGAACTAGTTTTGTGGCCTACTTGTTTGGTAATGGGATGGACTTGTCTAAAAGGGCCTACTTTTTGGCTGCTTGAGATTGGTGAGTGTACCTAACATTTTTATGTTAATTGTCTTGTTTTGTAGATAAAAGAAGTTCGACACATGTCCCGTTCGCTTTCTCTTCCTGTCATCAACAAGGAAAATGGGATTCAGAAAATGAATTCTTTCTTTCGTGTGATCCCCTCAACACCTAAAGTGAAGAAGGATGAGGAGTCTGAAGTGTCTGTGGCTTCAACAGGAAAAAATGATGGTAATCATAAAAGATTCTCATTCAGGTGCACCTATGACTGATATTTTTACTTCATTTATTTTCTGAACTTGCTGATATTCTCAGAGAATGATGAAGAAGGTGGAGAGGACATACCAGAAGAGGAAGCCGTTTGTCGAATTTGCTTGGTTGAGCTATGTGAAGGTGGAGAGACTTTAAAGTTAGAGTGTAGCTGCAAAGGTGAACTTTCTTTGGCTCATCGAGAATGTGCAGTTAAATGGTTTGCCATCAAAGGTAACAAGACATGTGAAGTCTGCAAGCAAGAAGTTCTTAATCTACCAGTCACACTTTTACGCGTCCAAAGCTCTGTAAATGGAGCGACTGATTTCAGAGAAATAGAGTTCAATGGACACAGGCAAGTGGCCTTTTGCACATCATAAGCTGAAGTTATGTCACTTGGTCTCAAAATAATCGAATATGAGTACCCCATAGTGTATGCCTTTTATGCTTAATTTTCTATGGCATTAAATTATCAAATAAACTATGGCTGTGTGTATAGAGTTTGGCAGAGGATATATAAATCTGTATAGTTCAGCATATAAATTGACAAACAAAGCATTGAAAATCCAAGAAATGTGATTCAACCATTTTCCTTTCTTGCCTGCATCTCTTATACAGCTCATATCACACACATTTTGTTTGGCTTACTATCTTCTATAGGAAACGAACATCTGATATATGTTATCTTCCGTATTCAAGTTTAACCATACGTGTTCTGTTATCTGAAGCTTTTGTTCCTTTGATACAGAATTTGGCAGGAATTGCCTATTCTTGTCATTGTTGGCATGCTAGCCTACTTCTGTTTTCTCGAGCAGCTACTGGTAAGGTCGCTTGGGATCTGTTTTCTGCACACCGAGCTCAGCATATGATTCTCTATTAACTAGTTTTGTGTTCACGCAGGTTAAGAAATTGAACTCTAGTGCAATTGCTATATCACTTCCAGTTTCTTGTGTGCTTGGTCTCCTCTCATCCATGACCTCTTCTGCTATGGGTATCTTCTAGTTTTCAGTCCAAAAAATAGAGATAATAATCTAGAAAATGCTATATCAAATCTCTGCCAAAAATAGCTAAGCATTCTTTAAAAAAAATTGCAGTGAAGAGGAGATTTGTCTGGGCATATGCATCATGTCAGTTCATTCTTGTTGTCCTCTTTGCCCATATCTTCTACGACGTGGTAAGATATTCGTTTTCATTCTATGGCTTCAACAGCAAAGAAAGTCATCATTCATGATCACTTTGTAGGATGTATGTCTTGATTTCTTGCAACCTGAGATGTAGTGTTTGTTTTTTTATGTTGGTAGATTCATGTGCAACCTGTTGTATCGATCCTTCTATCCACATTTGCTGGATTTGGTGTAGCGATGAGTGGAGCTTCTGCTATTGTAGAGATCGTCAGATGGAGAGAGCGATATCGGGCTACCACATTCTAGAGCACGATAAAATGAGCAAATCCGTCCAAAGCCCTAGCCGGGCACCTCTCCTGGTGGAGTGGAGAAACCGAGAACTTCAACCAGAAGCTAACGAGACGAGTATTGGCAGTTACAGCTGAAGATGGATGTTTTCTACATCCTCAATGAAGCAAACATGAGTTGCAGTATGTTACCAATTGGTCTGTCACATGCTAGGAATTAGGCCGAAGAATCATGAAAATAAGCTTTTAGTGGTAAATGTATATATATTTTCTCTCATTTTTTGTTCCAACTGAAATTGCAGCTTGAGCTTACTACTCCTACCCTCAATTAGGCACGTGCAAATAGTTTGGAAACTATATGGGCCGATCAAATGTATAAAACGTGTGCTGTTATGAAAGTTGTAATTCGGACATAAATCTTATTTATATGAATAAATCAGCCTAGTAATCAGTTATAGAGCCATTGACTAAATTTTATGGAGAATTGAAACCCCGAGCAATAAATAATATAGAATTGCTGATGATTTCTTTTTATCTCATCATTTTCTAAATTGGGAAATGAAGGGATTGAGATTCCAAGTCTCCTACTTTTATAAAAGTGATCAATACTAGTCATCTTATGATTGTATAAGCTATATAATGTGTCATCACCAATAGAAACGCGACATCATATATAAGAAAGATAATTATACAATTTAATCATATACACCTTTTTTGAGACAAAGGAAACTCAATTATTTTTAATCGAGAACGTGCCTGTATTGGAGCCCCAGCCTCTATAGGTTTGGAGGAAAGTTACGAGCATTATGTTCTTGCATAAAGTTAGTAGTGTTGATGATATAAAATCAGCTGAACAAGAGAGGGCATCAGCAACCGTGTTTGCACCCCCGACACAGCATACACGCACAAGTGCGCATAGCGTATAACATGTTGCTGCAGGGTGTGCGGGCACACCGTATTACACAGGATCGTGGGTAAAAACGCAGGCACACAAGTCACACGCCCGCTCGCCCACGTCGCCGACATGCACGTGCCATAGCCAATCGGCGTCACAAGTGCTCCACGCGCGGACATCGTGCGGCTAGACGTTGATTCGACGCATAATTTTTTTTTATTCGAAAAAAGTCAATTTTTTATTAAAAAAGAAAGAAAATTTCATTTAATTTTTTACCCCCAACCCCCAACGGCTACCTACTTCATTAATTTAATTTTTTTTTGTTTTTCTATTTTTTTAATTACTTCTTCCCTTTATAAATACACCCAACTTGCCTCAACCATTTCACACCCATTACCCATAATAATTATGAGATTTTCTTGTAACCAATGGCTATAATCTCGATGCATTAGAGATCAATTAGAAGAACCCTAATTTCCATACAATTCTCGCTTTCGCACAACACATGTCTCAACCACCGCCCACTCAATGTATTGACTCCTCCACGTCCCTCCAAGGTCTCAACATGCCCCGTCTGTCCGATGAAGTGACACTTCCCGCCGCAAAGTCCGGGTTACCTACTCCACTAATGAAACTAGGGCCATGTTCCAGGTGTATGTAGATATATTCGGGGACCCATCGTCGCCAACTTTCAAAAGGACTTTGCTTTTTGGAAGGAAAAAAAAAAACTACGGAGAGGTACAATACTGTACGTCTTTGTATGCCAAAATGATTAACATGGACGAGAAAGAAAGAGAATTGCGCTGCTAGTTTTTGTGAAGCCGCAGGGAGAAATTAGGAATGGAGGACTAATGAAGTTGTAATATTTTTTATTTTAATAAGAAATTTTAGGATTTGAATTATGTTGTTTTTAGTATCAATTAAGTAATTTTAGGATTTGAATCATGTAATTTTCAATTTTAATGAAAATTGTATTTTAGATTAAATCGCATTTTTAATTAATTTCAACATATAATTGTAACTTATATGAAATAAAAAGGAAATAGAAAAATAAGAAATTGACAAAAATGTATTGTAAGTAGTTATAAGATTCAATACTGTTGCTGATGCCTAACATAAGAGAAAGAAAGAGTTTTGCTGTTTTGGAATGTATATTGCATGGGCCTTGAGCCCATATATGAGCAAATCCCAAGTTTTGCACAAAACAGACCTTTAGCCGAGTAGGCCTCCGAGCCTTTTTTTATTATTTTTAAATAAACACACAAAATGACATCCCAACTCCGCCTCCATTAGAGTAGAGGGACAGAAGCTTCCGCAACAGCAGCCAAAAAAAAAAAACACTAGCAGGAAAACAGAATTTAGAGAGAGAGAGAGAGAGAGGGAGGGGGAGCTCAGAAAGAAAGGAGAAGAAAAGAAGTAATGAAGATAGAAGAAGTGCAATCAACCACAAAGAAACAGAGAATAGCAACTCACACTCACATTAAAGGCCTTGGCCTCGAGGTAAGCTCTTTCAATAATCTGTTCAAGTGGAACTTCTTTCCTATAAAATAATATGTTTAGTAATATTCCCTGTACCCAACAATATAGAGGTTTCAGCTTTTTAAGGTTTAGGGTTTTTCTGTTCTGCCGGGTTCCCACCCCCCACCCCACCACCCCCGAATTTTTTAGGGCTGTAGCTTTACACCATTTAATTTGTGGCACTATTGAAGAGAGAGAGAGAGAACCATGTTTGAAATAAAATGTAGAAGGAAAGTGAGAGAACTATTTGAAGTTGAAATATTGGTTTTTTTATCTAGCTGTTTATACCCGAGAGAGAAGATTACTTGGTTTCCTTATATAGTGATGTTTCGGTTTATCTGGTTCACTGTCATCTGACGATATTGTCTACATTAACTGATTTGATTGTGTTGCCCTGTTGATTTATGTTGTAAGCCCGATGGAAAAGCATTGCCTTTGGCTGCTGGATTTGTGGGTCAGGATTCCGCTAGGGAAGCTGCTGGCCTTGTGGTTGATATGATTCGACAGAAGAAGATGGCCGGCCGTGCCCTCTTACTAGCTGGTCCTCCTGGCACTGGAAAGACTGCGCTTGCTCTAGGAATTTCCCAAGAACTTGGTAGCAAGGTATGCATATGAGTTGTGCTGTTCTGTGTATCCGTTTAACCTTATATAAATCAAACATAGTCTAGCCAATTTCATTGAGTTTCTGAAGATCCTTAATATCATTTTAAGGTATTGAAATCTGAAATTCTCAAACTAAGGTTTCACAAGCAAAAAGGAAATTCTCTATCTATGAAACCTTCTGTCTTGACTGATACTATGGTCACACTTGGCTTTCCTATCTCCTTTTGTCTGCATTAATGTTTTCCTCGAGTTAAGTTCCCTCTCTGGCCTTTATGCATGCATTACATCTGGACATGAAATTTTTACTATAACCTGCCACTTTTCTTCAATGGGAACATCTCTTTCAAAGATTATTGCCAATCAGGGCTGTTTACGAGTAGTGAACTTATAGATTACTGAACAAGAGTTAAACTGTACATCATCTCTGGTAAAAGTGGGAATCTTATTCCAACAAATTTCATTTATTTTACTTGCCTAGTTGTCTTTTATTTGGCCGGTTCTACCAATCTAGTTTCATGCATCGTAAGTATTATCTTGCTGTCTCCGGTGTTGATGTATGACATGTTACTCATCTTCTGAAATGCAGGTTCCATTTTGCCCGATGGTTGGATCAGAGGTATATTCATCAGAAGTAAAGAAGACTGAGGTTCTAATGGAAAATTTTCGGCGAGCTATTGGTCTCCGCATTAAAGAAAACAAGGAAGTTTATGAAGGAGAGGTGAGTCGCATGTTATGAGAAAAAATGTTGAAAGAACTCAACGCTATATTGCAACTTCTGCTTTTTTGATATCTAACCTTTATATATTACAGGTTACCGAATTATCTCCAGAAGAAACTGAAAGTGTGACCGGTGGTTATGGTAAAAGTATCAGCCATGTTATAATTGGATTGAAGACTGTAAAAGGAACCAAACAATTGAAGTTGGATCCAACAATATATGATGCCTTGATTAAGGAAAAGGTTTGTCTCAGAGAGACCTATCCTCACTTGTTCTTTTGATAATATATTCCAATTTTCACATATTGTTTAGTGCCTAAAGATGCTAAGTTTCAGTAATGTTGTCTTCTATCTACATACTAATCAGCTAAGGCAGTGTACTAAAGGATGTTGTATGAATGATAAGCCACTCATGACAGAAACACATGCCCTTTTCATTTATTTATCATGAATATCGATCAGACATTAGTTAATCTAGCTCTAAGATCTGTGTTTCTAACTGCAGGTAGCTGTTGGTGATGTTATATACATTGAAGCAAATAGTGGAGCCGTTAAAAGGGTTGGAAGGAGTGATGCTTTTGCTACTGAGTTTGATCTTGAGGCAGAAGAATATGTGCCACTTCCTAAAGGAGAAGTTCATAAAAAGAAGGAGATAGTGCAGGTCTGTTCCTTTGCCAAGCAAAGTTATTTTATTATTTACTAGACAGCATGATGCACTACTATGGAATTTAGAAGTAACATTTTAGAAGTATCATTTTACACTTTTGTTTTGCCTAAGTTTGTTTACATCCCATTCCAGTTATCTGTTAAAGTCAACCTAAAACATGGTTAGTTTGTCCCTGTGCCTGATCTCATCTTCTTCTCTTCCCAAAGTTGAGTGGAAGTTTTGTTAAAACCATGTCTTCTGCACATTAAGACTATCATGCTTCTGGCAAGTGTGATGGTTGTGTGATAGGCCCTTGGCATTTGTAGTACGATGTTTGGTTGATCCTGCAGGTGCATGCTGTATTCTTGGCTTTATGGAGCTTTCGTACTCAACTTTTCTAATATCTAGACTTTCTGGTTGTATCTCATCTTTAACGTTAGCAGTAGTGCTCTTTAGATTCATAGTGTAAGTATATGAAATCTTAAGTTGGTTTTGCTTGATGAACTATGATGTTTTGAGGCTCTTTGTGGTTTGGTCATGAACGTTTGAGTTATGATTTTCATTTAGTAAAGTGATAAAAAATTAATTTTGTTTACATCTGTTCTCTTAAGGATGTTACATTGCATGATCTTGATGCCGCAAATGCACGGCCCCAAGGAGGACAAGATATATTGTCTCTGATGGGTCAGATGATGAAACCCAGGAAAACTGAAATCACTGACAAGCTGCGGCAAGAAATAAACAAGGTGTGCTTCAAAGTGATGACATGGTATTTGGAGCTTCTTAGGCCCTGGAATATTTGAAGCAGATTATTTGATTATGTTCAACAATTCCAGGTTGTCAACCGGTATATAGATGAAGGTGTTGCTGAGCTTGTTCCTGGTGTCTTGTTTATTGATGAGGTACTTAACTTGCGTTTATTTATTTATTTTTTTAATTATTATTTTTAATTTTTTATTTACCTTGCCTGTATGCTTGCTTCTTTGACCAACTATTAAAAACAACTCAGGTTCATATGCTGGATATGGAGTGCTTTTCTTATTTAAATCGTGCTTTAGAAAGTTCGCTATC
>JAYDZE010181665.1:0-21531 GCA_034509125.1 Monilaria moniliformis | reverse complement strand
GGGTTGCATCAATATTGTACAATTCAATTCTTTTGTGATATGGCTGATTGACAATAATTTATGAGACAATGAAGGGATATATAGACAATTGGACACTTTTAGGGATGGGGTGATTTGTATTGTGCCTGCCCCAAGAACTAGATTCAATTTCCCACACGCTGTTTGAACATGGGATTTTTGAGGTTTAGATGTAGATAATAAGTCATAGACATCATAGGTCATTGTATCTGTGGCCCCACAATCAAAAATCTATTCTCTATCCCTAATATCCAACAAGTTTTGAGTATTATATGTAAGAGAGACACTATCAAGAGCTTGGAACTTGTTACTACACTTTAAGGGTGAATTTCCAATTTGACCAGAATCTAGGGGTGGAAACTGCAATTTGACTAAGTTCTGGGGAGCAAAATAAGAATGGGCTTGATTCTAAAATTTAACAGAATTATGGGGAGCAGATTGGAATATCTCATGAGTTGGGGGGGTGCGTAATTTTGAGAGAGGTGTTGAGGGGTTTGGCGAACCCAACCTTTTACCTGCCGCGGCTCCGTCTTTTCCCTTTAAGTTAGGGTTCATTGCCTCCTCTCTTACTTCACAGCCACCGCCTCCATCTGCCTCCGCTTCTGCCATTTCGATACGGTTCCCGATATCCTGCGTGGTGTAGGCGGCCCCTCGGCCACCCACCACGGCGGCTGCTTCTGCCTTCATTTCATCTCCAAGGGTAGCCATCGATTTGCCCTTCGTCCGTTTTGATTTTTTGTTCCTCTCGCCCCACCATTCAGGATACCCGATTGATTCGAAACATTGATCCTTTGTGTGATGATTCTTTCCACAATGGGCACAAATCAAGTGGGCTTTTTCGTCCCTCTCACGGGATTGGAAACTGCCGGAGCGTGGAGGAGGCATAGGCAGCTTGGAGTATCCCGATTTGGGTTTGGCTAGGAGCCTTGCTCCTATTCCCGATGAAAGTGGTGGCTCGCCGCCGCTGGAGGGCTGGAGGATTTGTTGCCTCATCGCTTCTCGTTTGACCCTGGCGAAGGCTGTTTCGGCCGTAGGGCTTGGGGTTTCCTTCAGGATCTCTTGCCTCGTTGAATTAAACTAGTCGCTAAGGCCAGCCAGAAATTGAAACAGTCTTCGCGTCTCGACGAGCTTCTGGTATCTGTTGATCCCTTCCTCGCAACACCCTAAGGGGTTGGGCTGTTTCCTGTCTATATTCATCCAGATGTTCTGTAGTTCGTTCCAGAACTCATCGAGTGTGTTGTTGCCTTGGGTCACCTTGTTTGCCCTGACTTCCAGGTCATAAATTTGGAGTGGGTCTGCGCCGCTCTCGTAGGTAACCTCCAAGCTTTTCCACAAAGCCTTACTTGTTTGATGTTGTGCGAAAATGTTCACTAATCTTGTATCCATATTCTGCAAGATCCATGAAAAAACCATGAAATCGTTTTCCTCCCACTGAAAATATGCAGGGTCGTCATTTGGCGGTGGTGGAGGAACCCCCGTTACGTGGCTGGATTTTCCTCGGCTACCGATGGCGACCCTCATCAGTCGGGACCAGAGGGGGTAATTGTCGCCATCTAACTTAAATCCCAACGTGATATTCTCTGTATGGTGCATAATGCTTGAGATTTGATATTGAACCTCTATTGTGGTTTGATTTCTGTTTTGGTTCTGGTTGGTTTAGGAGGATGAAGTTTCTGACATGTTCATGTTTGGTTTGTTGGGTTGGTAAGGTTAAGGCCGAGAGAGCTATGGGCGATGATGAGATTTTTCTGAGCCCTATTGTGTTCTTCTTCAAGGTTTTGAGCAGAAAACCTGCTCTGATACCATGTCAAACATGGATCAGGGAGCAGAAAGGATAAAGAGAAGCCATAGACTTTGAATGTTGTTTTTTTTCTTGCTTAATGTTCGTCTGTTTACATCTCTTCTAAATAAGCCAACTACATTACATTTTTGTCCTAGAAAGAAGGTACACGAACACATACATCAGCCCTATTTCTAAATCAGGTAATATGTTGACTTCTCCAAATCTTGTCTTTGTTTTGTTGTTGAGATCCTCTGATTTCTCTCTTTGTCTTGTTTTTACAGGTTTCAGGGAGTTTCAACAATAACAAGTGACGAAGGCTCCATTGATCGGTTCTCATCGTGAAGATCTGACCAAGTAGATAAGGATGCCAATGTTATACAGCGAGAACCAACGCCATAGGCTCCTTCTCATATGCCGACATCGATAATAAACGAGGAGAGAAATGATTACTAAAATAAGCAATCTTGGCTTTCTTGCGTGAGAACAATGCCAATACTGCAACCGGAGACATCACACTCTACAGTAAAAGGCTTGGTAAAGTCCGGCGTTCGCAGCACCGGGGTCGAAGTAAGAGCGGCTTTGAGGTCTTGGAAGACGGAACTGCCTCGGCCATCCAATCAAGCTTGCTGGACATGGACTTCTTTAATAATGCAGTGAGAGGCGCAGCAATCTTCCCGCAATTCTTGATAAACCGGCGATAGTACCCTGTTAGACCCAAAAAACCGTGAATACCACGTAAGGTGGTGGGCGTCGGCCATCGTAGAACCGTTGATATCTTGGTTGGATCCATATGCACGTCATTCGCCGACACGACATGGCCTAAGTACTCAACGGTTTGTCGGCCCAAGAGACTTTTTTTGAGATTAACAATCAATTCGTTGGCTTGTAAGACATGAAATACTTGATAAATATGGTCGAGATATGTATCCTACAATTTGTTGTAAATAAGAATGTCGTCAAGAAAACCAAGACAAACTCATGTAAGAATGGCCGGAATATCTCATTCATGAGGCTTTGGAATACTGCCAGTACGTTGGTGAGGCCGAATGACATAACCAAAAATTCATAATAACCCGAATATGTACGAAAAGTTGTTTTAGGCACGTCTTCAGATGCCACCTGTATCTGATGATATCCAGCTTTCAAATCCAATTTAGTGAACCAATCCAGCTCTTGATAATCCACACAAAAACGCCAAGATCCATTCTTCTTTCGTACGAGTAAGATAGGACTCGAATATGGGCCGGTACTTGTTTGGATAATTCCCACCGCTAGCTTTTCTGCCACAAGTCACTCCATTTTTTCCTTCTGCGTGTGGTTGTAGTGGTAAAGTCACATTGAAACTGGTTGCGCCCCTGGTAATAAGTTTATACGGTGATCGGTGGAACGATACGGGGCCAGGTTCGAAGCATTCGAAGTCACCGATGGAAACACCGAAATAACCTTTCCTAAGGCATGACGTGTGGATTCGGAAAGAGCTGAAGAGATGCCATGCTTTTCCTCTGTTGGTACACCTTCCAAAGCCTATAGCACCTAACAATTTTTATCCCATCGAGAGACCACAACTCTTATGAAGTGCATTTACGCATCGTTAAGGTGGGATCGCCTTGCAAACGAACAGCCTGACCTGCAAGATAAAATTCCATATTGCGCGAGCCAAGCGACGCCGAGAATGAGATCCACATGACTCAACGGAAAGATATAACATGAAACCGTGAATGTCATGTCATTGAGGTATAATGCCATATTATGGAAAATGCCTCCCACCTGAACCTTCGATCCATCTCCCAGAATCACCGAGAAGACGTCCGTAGTTGTCACAACAAGTTGAAGTCATTGTGCCACTCGACCCGATATAAAACAATGGCTTGCACCACTGTCAACCAACACCAAAATCTGATTGTTGTTGATGGAACCAAACAACTTCAATGTTTGATAATTATCAAGGCTGATAGATGATAACTTTGAGAGATGTACTTGCTAAAGAGAATTGTCCTCGCCATAGTCGGGCTCTTCACTGCCCGCTTCTACTGTTACCTCCTCGTCTAGATTGGGCGAATCCTCCATCAAAACTTGGAGAATTTTGGGAGTACAATAATGGTCGGGGTTGAATTTTAACCCATAATGAAAACATGTACCCGCCGCCATATGTTTTCGAATTTCTTCACTAGGCATCTGTCGAAAATGCCTTGGTGGACTCCGTGGTGGATGGTCGTTCGTAGCTCCTGGTGATGCCACTATCGATCGCAATGGTGGAGCTTGGATAGCTGTGGTGTTGGAACGTGTATGGTTGTGTGTGTTGTGATGGATAACTGCACGTTCCGTAATTCCCGGTGAGGACAGTTGATCGATCATTTTAGCTAGTTGTAAGGCGGCTGAATAACTCGTAACACTCGGATCATTGATGTGCATGCGTATTTGTGGTTTTAGTCTACCCAAGAAAAAGCACAAATATTGTTTATCCGAGAGATCAAGCAGCTGGGCCAGTCAAGCTTCGAACTCTGTGATGTACTCATCGAGTGTTCTATTCTGACGGGTCATGTGAAGGGCCTTGTACCCATCAAGCTCCTGGTTTGAGCCAAACCGAATAAGAAACTCATGCGTAAATTGCTCTCATTGGCGTCTTATGCACCAAGAAGTATTGGGTTGCGCTAGCAAGCCACCCAAACGCATCTGATCCATCGAAATGTGGAATATCCATCAACTGTTTGGAGAGTGAATGGTGTTAATGTTGATGTTGACCCTATCACCTCTGGTCCACTAGTGGAAGTGCTTGTTGAATCGGCCATTGTAGTGAGTTGTCAGTGGTGTTGGAGCATCTGCATGAGATTTCGCATATCCTCCCGTAGAAGACTAGTTTGCTCTTCGATGCCCTTGATTGTGCGGCCTTGCTCCTCGGTAGCCTTCTCTAATCCCTCAAGATGAGTCTCCGTATTGCGTGTGGTCACCATGATGCCTTGCCTACGTTCACCGCACCAATTGATAAGAGTAAAGGCCCACCCACTATGAGTTTGAAGAATTGTCGCACAAATTCAAGAGACGCACACAAAGTGTTTGACATAAATTGTAAATGACAACTCGATATTATAAATGAATAGAGTATTTCCAAATAAAATCCTCTAAACCCAACGGCACATGCCGATTACAAAGTTCATAATCAAAAGCGTGTCCCCCTTGCTAACCTCCAGGGATTCTTAAACCAGGAAAGGAAAATAACCACCACTAATATTAAAATAATTATGTAGAAATCAAATCCAACACCCGGCACGTCTGCCACTTCCTCAATTGTCATGCTTTGCAGTCGGTCCACTTCTCTCCATGCATGGCACTCCACCGTCGACGTCGCATACGTCCTTCATGCATATTCATCCATTAGTCATAGGCTGCAACCTTCCATCGACCCCGCTAATACACCTGCCAGGTATGACGATCATGAGGATCGCTATCAGATCCACCCCGTCGAGCATCACGCATACGTGCACAGACGTAGTTTGAAACCAACCACATTCATTTCAGATTTGTTTTCTTAACACTATCCCATTCATCTGCTGATAAATTCAATGGAGTGTGTACACTGCTTGCAAGAAACTGTCATAGCTCTATCATATCTCATAACTACAGATCTCGCAATGTTTGTATCAATCTATTATTCATCTTCATATCTAGCATTGGATCGACCTCTTACAATAACTGTCATAGCTCTATCGTTCATTTGTTTCATTTCTTCTCACAGATACTTGTTTGATTACAAATCTGCTATCAGAAATTCAATGCGTATTATTTTTCAGCATTCAATGTTTATTCCTGAAATATCTCAACCAATAGATGCACAAAATTATGCAGCAATTTCAAACTATCCACTAACCAAAAACTAAAACTTCACAAAATCTCAACATCCATATAAGATTAGCAACGTTTCTTAAATTAATGCAAATTAGATTAACTACACTATCTAAACCCTAGCATTGAATCTCATCAAATTTCCAAAATAAAAAAAATTCAGCTAAAAACAAAACGATGCACAAAGTGAAAGTCCATAATTATATTTTATCCGAAAGAAATTATATTTTACCTCTAAAGCAGGCATTCCTAAAACTTCACGGAACATCAAAATGCCTATTAACAAATTTGACACTTTCATTAATTAACATACATATTAGCAACATGAACCAAAATCAATGAAAATTTGATTAACCAAACTATCTAAACCCTAGCAATGAATCTCATCAAATTTCCAACGAATTAACATAAATTCATTGCAAAACAAAACAATTAACAAAGACAAAATTCAGAATTACACTTTTGCTGAAACAAATCTGGTTTTACATCTGACCCCAACATTGTTAATCAAAAACATTGATTCTCCCAAAAGCACTACAAGCCTTCGCCACCGCAGCTTCGATAGTCGCCACACTTGCGTTGACGTCGAGCTCCGAAGACATAGCTCGAGCTCAAGCTCAACCGTATCCAGGCTCGCTCGACTCAGCTGAGCCGATCCAGTTCTTGATTTTGTCGCAGAGTTATTGTAAGTGGTCGATTCATCGAGCTGTGGGTAGGATTTTACAACCGGATTTCGCTAAATCTAAGAAGAATTCTCGGCCCAGCCTCAACGACGCGTAGGTCACCATCACGACCTTATTTTTCAGCTTAAGCTACGAATCCAAGCTTGAAACCATCTTGATGCTGCTTGCCCACATCTCTGTTCTAGAGAGAGAGATAAAGAGACGTTCAATTGTGTAATTAAATTTTTGAAAATTTATACGGTAGCATATTATCATTACTTAACAATAATGCCCTTATATAATTATAGATTTGTTATTTTGTAGGGCTGATAATTTTTGACACGACACGAACGCGCACGAAATTAATGGGTTAGTGTCACGTATTATCGGGATTGTGTGGTTATCGGGTTGACCTAATAAGGTCACGATAATTTCAGTTCGGATTCGAGTTGGGTTCAGGTCGGGTTCGGATAACCCATTAATAATTAATATTATTATTTAAATTATTCTTATTTCTTTTTTTATTTATTTTTTATTATGTTTAATTAAGGTTAAGTATCAAATTTTGTTTATTTTAGTTAGGGTTAGGTCGTGTGATTGTGCGATTGTAGTAGTGTCTTTCCGGGTTCGTGTTGTTATCATGTTATTATCATGTCGCTAATAGGTTCTTGTCGTGTGTGGGTTATGTTCGGGTATGAATGTAGCAGGTCGGGTTTGTGTTCGAGTTGAGGGTTTCCTTAACAGGTCGTGTTCGGGTTTGACCTTATTGAATTGGGTCATTATCATGTCGACCCGATAACGACCCAACCCGCACAATTTACAAGCCCTATTACTTTGAGGACCAACAATGCAAAAACAAAAGTTTGATATGATTTTTATTTTTTGAGATGAAAGTTTGATATGCTTTATTGTAAATTGCACTATATCATGACGAGTAATATGTTTGAAAAATACGAATGTATTTGACTATTTATGTTGGATAATGCATAAAAATTGCATAAGAATTTTGCTGAATGTATACGAAGTTATCAAAACTTACCGCACCATTTTCGTAAGATGGTTAGATATGTTGATCAATCTCGATATCACGTACACGAAAGTCAAATTATTATCCACGGCGCTATCTTCCGAGATACTAGGGAAATGAACAAAAGAGATGTATTATTTCATAGAATTGTATTGCCACACTTGTCTTTCAAGTTGTGCAAGTTTCATTATATATTTCATGCATGGCGGTTTTCTTTTTGTTTTGATAACCGTCAAATGCACTTATTTGTTAACCGTCGCATGTGCAGTTGATAACTGCCAATTCTGGGCGTCCAAAACCAATATCTCCCACTCGCACATAATGGACACAATATTCTCGTAGTCAAGATTTAGAAACTGTTATCTCTAATCTATTTTCTCTCTAATGTTCATGCTAGGTAATATGCCGTGCGACCAACATACTTTCACTGTGAGAGTTGGCTGCTATACAACTGTTAGGTATACATAGCAACTGATAAGTATATTAGAGTTAGTATGCAGCACCCTATATACATTCAATAACATTTTTTGCATTTCTCACACGATCTCTTTGTACATAGATGATACATCAAGTATTTGTATTCTCAATCGTGTTTACCGTATAAAACACAATTGACTGCCTAGTGAACACAATTAAAATAAGACATTATAATGATCTTTCCCTTTCCTTGAGTCTCTCTTTTCCAATTCAGCTGCTCTCTAGATATGTCCTGTTAGATCGAATCATACTTGGTAATTGGCAACATATTAAGATAACCAACATTGAATTGAAACTTCAAGAAACAATCAAAGGTCCATGAGGGTACTAAACTGAGATTCCTTATTGATCTCATGGGTCTCACACAACTTAGAAACATAGATCGAGGCTTTAGTTACCCATATTGGTTGTATGACGCACATGTAGTATGAACCACATCATACGGTATCACTCTCTTTGATCTTGGAGCATATGTCTACATCATGTTATCAATACCATACAAGTGATAGTTCAGATGCTCTCAATATCTAAACTTGAGTCCACGACTCTACTTTGTTGATCATATCAACCACAGGACTCCCACATGGCGTATAAGGCGGAAAAGTGACTAGTTTGGATCAATCATTCATTTTCAATCATAATGTAATGACCTCATCTTATCAACTATCAAGGAGATCAGTTATAAACCACGCTCTCATTAAATAACATAGTTTTAAAGTTTAAAAACTTATCTTATCTCCACATCACATGGTACTAAACTATAGAGGTGATTGTCTGTGTGAGAAGGTCAATCATTTATCCAACATACCTTTCGTCATATATATGTACTTAACATATGTACACTTGTCTATGCCATCTCGAAAATAAAGCACTAAACTTTATTAAGCATTAAACAAACTCTATTGTGTTCCGTTCTTGAATGTTATTATGATCTTTAGCAAATATCAAAGGCGGATGACTATCGCCATATATCACAATCATTTTTGACACATCTTTGTCTAATCTCAAATTATTCAAGAACCTTTGCAACCAAACAACCTCTTGTACTGCACTCGTAATTGGCACAAATTTTGACTTCCACTAGCTAGGGACAATTCAATAAGAGTCTGTTGGCGATTGTATACCCAATCTGACTCACGTCATATCTTTAATATCATAATAAACAATCCATAATGCCCTTTGAGATACCTTAGTATCCTCTTAATTGTTGTTTTAATAGGGTTGATCTAGACTCGATAGTAATTTACTTGCTAGCCCAACAACTTAGCTTATATTAAGCCTTGTGCTCATTATTGCATACATAAAGCCTTATCATACTAGAGCAATGAACATTTTTTCCATTTGAGCCTTTTTTGAGGAGTTGTAGGATACATTCTTTTGCTTATGGTATTTTCTTTTAGCAACAAAAGTATTGATTTGGATTGCATTCTTGCTTAAATCGTTCAATGACTTTCTTAATGTATGACTCTCGTGAAATAGTTAATATCCTTTTAGAACAGTCTCGAGTAATTTTACTCAAAAATATAAACTTTTTCGCACATGTCATTCATAAAAAAATTGAGGACATCCATCATTTTACAATAGGATATACTCAATCTCCAACCAACAATGTTTCATCCACATATAGTAACAAGATCACGAATTTGTTCTTGTCTTGTTTGACCTACACACAATGGTCTTCATCAATTATAACAAAATCAAACAATATGATTGCTTGACGAAATTCGATATACCATTGTCCAGAAAATTGTCTAAGATCATAAATTGATCTTAGTTACTTGCACACTTTGTATTGTTGACCTTTGTCAACAAAACCCTATTGATTGATCCATGCATATTGCTTTTTCTAATTCTTTATTTAGAAAACGGTTTCGACATCCATATGATGTAATTGCAAATCTAAATTTGCTACTATGGCCAGAATTAAGCGAATAGAAATAAGTCTAAATTGTCTCATTAGACTTATGCTTAAATTTGATAACCTATTTGTTCCCAAATATTTTCATCCCTTCGATAGATCAATCAACACCCAAGCATTGTTTGATTTTAGTTTCTTTCTTATTTGGAGGCTCTCCTTCATCTTATAGTGTAATAAGGAAAACTGCTCCCTCTATGTCAAAATTACATCGAGTAATGTTCCCATGATTACTTCGCCTAACTTGAGATGCTTCCGGAACAAATTCAGCATATCTTGTTAGGCTCTCACTTGGATAGGATACCGCTAATACAGTTTCATAGGACTTGTAACAATACTAATCAAATCAACATGATCTTCTAGATCATTAAGGTTTGTTATCTCATAAAGAGATATACCTTGTCTAATCTCACCATTTTGGATATAATATTTTCTAGAAATGTGGTATCTTGAGATCCAAACTCGATTATGTTCCCACTTCCTCTACTCCAATAAACACATTTTCCTTTTAAATGTTTAGAGTATCTTACAAATATATAATTTTGCCTCTTGGACCTAGCATGTCATGTGGGTGAGTAGTCTCACGCATATAAGCAGTACAATCCCAAGATCATTAAGACCGGGTGTCTTTTATTCTATCATTTATAGGGATTTTTACAACAGGTGTTAAGAGTATTTTCTCTAATACATAAGCAGTCATCTATATCGCATCCCAAAAAAGTGACAAAATTTTTTGCCCGCACCATTATAGACCTAACCATATCTATAAGTGTTCTATTACTTTTTTCTACAACTCCATTTCAAGTGGAGTTCTTGGAATGGTTAACTACTTATAGGGGTGCCCACGGTTCCGAAACCGCCCGTTGCGGTTTCGTGGGCACCGGAATCATAACCGAACCGTGAATTAATGAATTAATAAGTAGACCAGTAATTATTAAATTACAATAATGAATCATGAGTAATGAATAAGAAAAATTATGTAACAACACATCCAATTATTTGAAAACACTGGGTCAAGCCCATTCCAATTGGATATTTGGGCGAGTTACTAACTTTTTGAGCTTGTTAATATTGCAGTAATATTTGAAATGTGCTCGACCAAGTGTTTTTAGAAAACTGTGAATTCTTGTTAACATAAGAGGAGTGAGTTAGAATGAGGATGATGGAGGTAGAGATGAGAAAAATTGGAAATAGAGAAGAGAGAATTCTTGTTAATACAAGAGGAGTTAGTTGAAATGAAGATGATGAAGGGGTATCAATAGATAAAAATGAATGGGAAAATTTTGAATTGAAATTAGAATTTTGAAAGAAAAAAAAAACAAAAAACCGCTGGAACCGCCGGTTTTGGCAGAAAACCGTCGGCTTTCCTACCAAAACCGACGGTTTTGCAGCAGAAACTGACAGTTTTCGCCTGCGACGTCAGACTAGCCCTGCCGCACTACCCCGTAGCCCTGCGACGCATGAAACCGACGGTTAACTGGTGGTTCTGGTTTTGTTTTTTTGGAATCATAATCGAACCACCGGAACCGAATTTTGGGTTTCGGTTTAACCGTTTCCGGCGGTTCTAGTTCCGGTTCGGTTTAAACCGCCCACCCCTAACTACTTATCTATCCCTTTTCATCATATAAATGATTCTAACTGATCAGACGAATCTGCAATCTTTCGATTTCTCAATGGCTTAGCATTGGTTATCTAATTAATTTTCCATTAATATAACACATTTTCTAAAGTAATCTAATGTTTCAAACGTGTGGAAAATCACATAGACAAAACCGAAACACGTGATGTCAACTATTTAAGTGATGAAATATACTCTATAAATGTGTGTCCTAATTTTCAGTGGGCCCTAAATTTTGGAATGGATAAGTTGCAAGGAAAGAACATGACTCAATATCCCTTGAGACGTATTAGATTCATAACCACATCTCAATGTTGTCTCATTAAGCTATCACCTTTGATAAACTCAACAATTATATTTCAAAATAGAAGCTAACTTTAGGGCTACTTAATCGATCCGTTCGGTTATTAACCGAACCGATTTATTGGTTAACCGACTAAATTTTTCCTAAAACTAGGAACTGGAACCGGTACCGATTAGAATCCGGTTAGGCTTCTAATAGATCGGTTAATCGGTTAACCGATAACAACTGAAATAAAATTTTGACACTAATTGTAATTCTTAACACGGTCAAGTAGCTCATGGACCATATAATGCAAGAGTTAGGCCCATATTAAAGGCAAAACGCGCCCTACTATTTATAATAGAAACATTAACTTTCCATTCCTTTCTCCACCGATGTGGGATGGGAAACGAGTGAGAATAAAAGAAGCAATGTGAGGACTATATTTATAACATCAACATTATTTTTCTCTTTCTTTCTCCACTAATGTGGGATGAGAGATGGGTGAGAATAAAAGAGGCAATGTGGGACTATGCGAGATGTGGGTGGGTGGGAAAAGGAAAATCATGTGAGGGCGACATGATTTGAACTTTCAACCTCGCGTTAAGAGTGATGTGCTCTTAATCACTAGGCTACATGCTCACTAGACATTGCAACTAATAGTAATATATTTATACATACTTCATAAAAAAAAATTGATTATTCGGTTATAACCGATTGTTTATCAATTATAACTGATAATCGAATTTTCTTAAACACTTACCGGAACAGAACCAAAACCAAAAAAATTGGTTATCGTTGAATCAATAATTGACTTTAATCTATTCAGTTACCGATTAACCGATAACCGAATAATCACCCCTAGCTAGTTTTAGTTAAGAATATTTCACATGGAGATGTTAATGCCTAGCATACACTTTTTTATTGCAATTCTCAAAAAAATAAAAATGACAATGTCAAGATAATATGAAACTAAAAGTTAACAACATGGCTAACAATTTAATTCCATATCAATGTCTTGATTGTCATGAATTTATTTTCATTGTAATAAAGATCATAAGAACTAAGATACGTATATCATAAAACTCCCACTTTGTGTAGTCATTAAAACAATAAATCACACAACACAATCACATACATATATACATGACAAAAAAAAATTAAAAATACATGTGTCTAACAAGAAATATATATATATATATATATATATGGTCAATAAACAACAAATATGAGATAAACATGTCGCGAGTGCTTCATAAAACACATGTGCAATATAATTTTAAAAATTAAGATCCATTGTAATGACAGTGAAGGATTTCACAAAAGCTTCTAGTAGCTCAACACTCAAATTGGCCATCCATAAAGTACCAATAACTTTATGATTTTGTCTGCTTGTTGCAGAGCTCATAGTGAGTATCACAGTCCTTTTTGCCCCTATCTTTATACACACTTTCGAAAGATTGGTGATAAAGATGTCATATTTTTGGTCCATATCATAGGACCAAATTTGAAACAAGAAATCCCTATCTTTTGGCTGACTAATAGTGTCCTTTAATATTTTATACTTTATGAAGTCATCCTTCATATATAAGCAACCCTTTCAGATGATATTCTGAAGTTCTTATTTATCTTGATAACGTGTTCGATTATGTCATTCTTAAGATCCATCCTATAACAGACCAACTCATTCATGAGATTCTTCATTGACATATAATGAGTGTTAGTCCTAATAACAATAGGAATCCTGATATATCTCGTGATGATCTATAACATATAGAGATCTTATAACAATGAGCACGTGCACCTAAATGTGTATATGATGAAAAAATATTTTTAATCAATCATTGATATATCGAACACAATCAATGACATGTTACATTCTCAAATTTCATGAATTATGACAAACACTTCAAATACACACATATTTAATGATAAGTATATTATCATAATCCATGGATTATGTAAGGAAAACTATATATCATGCTTATCATTTCATGCAACATGCAATTGCATTTCGAACACATATATACACTCACACCATTTAATTCATGATATATATTTAATAAAAGTTATTTCATATATCACATCTGTATAGATATAAATTATTTTCAATCAATGCAATTTTCTAATACGAGAGATGCATGACAAATAATGCCCTCAATAATAGTTAAAGAACTTCAGAAAAATCTTTATGATATTTCAACAAATAGTGTTTGCATTTTAAAATTTTGGGCATAAGTGTTTACTATTAAACATATTTTAGAAAAAATAATCCATAAAAATATCAAAACTAGCCCAAAGATTAAAAAAAGAAGAATAAAAAAAAAGAAATGCCCATTTAGAAAAAAACTAAGTTCAATTTTTTTTATAAATGACCATTTTTTTTAAATGGCCAAGTTTTCGGCCCATAAAAAAATAAAGAAACGGCTCAAATGCAATTTATAAAATTGCCTAGCGAAATTGGCCCTTTGAATAACAAAATAAATTCTTATGTGGCACTTTAAGGAGCACTTTATGGGCATTGATGTTTATGATTTAAAACTTTTATTTTGGAAATTTAACAAATACATATAGTTTAAAATTTTAATCCAAACTTGTTGTCTCTGGTGCAAAACATTTGATAAAATTTTAACTTAAAAAAAAAAGTCTCGTTTTTAATGGAAAAGCTGTTGTGCATTGATTGAGCAAACAATATGGTTTAGGAGGTTATAAATTTGGGATTCCAGCACAAAGGTAATGTTGCGACACAATGTTCAATGCACTCGAGCAGCAGCCAGTTCTCGACAAACAAGACGCGACTAGTGTCATCGCATGGACAAAGTCCCCTCTGCACGCAGCGACGAGTGGTGTCCGCATTTCCTCGCACAAGTTGTAGCCAACAAAGCGTGTTGTCTGCACTTGCTCGCACCCCCGCATGCAAAACAGACATGTGTTCTTCGTCCACCCGCACTCGCGATGAGTGCCAACAACACACAATCCCAAAGTCACAGTTGTTGCCCGCGCAAACACCAAACGAGAAATGCCGACAGCAATTTCACCGCACTTGCACTCGTTCGCAAGCAGCGGGCAGCAAGTCATGTCGATCGCATGCACCCACATTCGTTCAGCGTGGAACGCCAGTTGTACCCTCTCACCCGTTTGCGCTCGCATCGCTTGCATTTGTCCGCAAGCAACGACGACCCACAGCGAACTACACTCATACCACAAGCAAATAATATTTTAAAAACGAAATAAATAAAAATATTTGGGGTTTTCGGACAACTCCAATATTCTCATAATATTTGGTTATTGTACCACAACTTCTGAAGTCCAGCAAATGAACAATTTCAAAGGAATATGCAGAAGAAAAAATTCCCTTAAGATAAATTTGAGCGAACAACTTATGGGCAGAATCCATAGCCCGCTGCCCTAGCCACCACCCCTTAGTCGTTGTCCTACCCGCAGCCCCCAGCCATGTTTGGTTTTGTGAAATTACTCACAAGAAGCAGTCGGCACGAGCGCCGTTACCAGCCGACGACTAGTGCTATTGTATAAGCAGCCGATAGTTCAAGCGAGAAACAGACAGCTGTGGTCTGGCCGAGTCCACATCAACAAGCACTTGGTCCCCGTCACCCACCCCTGTCCGCTGCTAGTCACTTGGGCACTAGTGTTGTGCCTGCCAACTGTTCTCGTTGCTCGCGCATAGGACAGGCCTCGCCGAGGGCCGGAGAGCGCACAAGATTAACAGAGGCAACAAAAGTTTCAACGGATTGGGCCTCTTTATTTTACAAACACTTTGTGTGTAAAAGACATAAGGGTCGAACAAAACATGTTCCACTTGTATAAACTGATGCCCTCACGTTGTCATCATTCAACATTGTATTCATGCTGAATAACCAAAATTTGATGACCAATTCGACAAATACGTTGAAGTAGAAATAATTAAAAAATGATCTATTTTGCATTTCGTCCAACACCATACATGCTTAATTTCAAAAAATATGCACATCACATAGTAATTCATGTTGGCATGCTTCAAGATCAACTTCATGTTCAACATTTCAACAGAAATGGAATAAGATTCTCAACATCATGTTTTTGAAATTTGGAGAATAGAAAAAATATAAGAATTTTATCACATATGTTTGATAAACATAGAAACAAAATTAATCGGCTTTTCGAACGCATTCAAAACCAAACATATCAAAATTGAACCGTATAACGACTCTGATACCAATGACATTGTTGTACCTATTACGTGCGAGTGGCAAATGTTGGAGTACACCCATATGGGCAAACTAACTGCATAAGTGCAGTTACCAAACAACAAATGAAAGCGATTAAGAAACTACCCATGAGGGTGGTTTACTTGAAGAATAATCAACACCTCCTTATAAGGGGGTACAAATGCATGCACACACAACATGGAAGAATAACTATATAAAAAAAAGGTGAGAAAACGTGTGGGACGTTTGGTGCATAAGAATAAGAAAAAGTTCTTCTCAAGAAACATCATACATGCACTAAAATTCATTCTTATACGTTGTCTCTCAATTTTGAAGATAACATTGTGGAAACAAGTTTGTATTTTTATTCAATGATTTTAATCTCGATCAGCATATCAAACCGTCGGTCAAACAATCTAGGTAAGTCCTCTTAACTCCGTTTAAATTTCGCAATTGTTGTATGCATTATCCAACAATTTATTTGTCCTTTTAGTCTTAGACCATTTTCTATTTATTGAAATTTGATTGTACAATTTTATATGATTAAATCGTGATAGAATATCGCGATAATTAATATAGTGGTTGCTTAGGCTTACTATGGTGTTTATGTCATTATCGCACCAACATAACTAAGATATAAATATTATCATGTCATGTCATTATTGTGTCAATACTGTGATAATTTATTAAATTTTTTATTAATTTTCTACATGTTTTATAATATTATGGGCTTTTATAATTCTCTTACAGTATAAAATTAAGTTTTATAATGTAATATTGTATGTTATATTTTCATAGAAGCTTCGTTTAGTAAATATTTTTTCAATACAATATGATAAAATTATAATCCTCACCTCTACGCACAATCATGATATCTTGTCATGTAAATTATGGTATTAAATTGACTACAATGGTCACATAAAAAAGGATCATAGCCCACAAATGTAGCCCATGTTAGAATATCACTAAATTAATGGACTTAAAAAATGTAAATGGGCCTTTTGATAAGAATCTAAACATGGTTGCTTCATTTTTTTTGGTTTCGGTGTCAAGGGATTGCAGAATGCTTCAGTTGAAAATGCAACATTTTTTTTGATTTTTTAGCAATAATTGGGAGTTACTGATGTCAACATTATAATAAGAATAAGATATAAATAAATAAAAATGACTAGAAGCAGATAAAAAAGAAAAGAAAATGATAAAGAAAAAGACGTTTAGTTTAGTATTATAGGATAATAGGAAGGTAAGCAAGACTTCCGTCCTATCAACATATTTTTATATATCAAATTATTCAATATTTGTATGTAGTGTCAAGGACTATTTTCAAAAAAACATTATTAGAACAAAAGCATTCTATTTTGGAACAGACAAGTGTATTAGTAAGTACGACAGTATTGTACTACTCTAATGAAATTGTTCAACCATTTTACCTATAACTCAAGAGATATATAAGTAAGAATTAGTAACATAAGAAATTGATTTATAATTTCCCCACATTTAGCGTATGTACGAAGATTGATGGATGATCGAATAGAAATCTTTCTTTCATTAGGTAAAATTCGATATGGTCCATCTATTATAGTTTGATTTTATAAGTTTACTTTGCATATAGGGTTGGTCAATAGAGTGTAAATTATTGAACTTTGATCATATTTTAGTTGTGTATATATACTTAAAAATTCATCAGACAATTACTAAACTTTTAATTTCATCTGATTTACTAATAGGTGGGATTCTGGCCAAATTTTGCCTTCAAATCGATTTCAGTTAATCAAGTACAATTTAAGTTGAAAATCACAACGTTGTGGTAAGTAACATTGCCTGATTTAGCCACTTCGAATTTACAAGTGACCATGTCACCATTAAACTAGGCTAGTATCCGACGGCTCGAGCCGTCTGCACGGGTCGCGGGCCGTACCTCGCCATCACGCACGCGTGTCATGCACTCACGCCATGCATCCAATCACAGCGCGAGTGCGTGACACGCACCCCGCCCGCGACTCGCCGTTGCTTTCGCCTTTTTTAAAAATAAAATTAATTAAAAGTAAAATTAATAAAAATATGTATATACAAAAATAGCCGGCAATAACTATTGTTTCAAAAAAAACTAATTCCCTAACGTCTATATGTGCCAACGACACTTTTTTTAATTTTTAATTTCATTTTTTGTTTTGGTTTTTCATTTATAAATACCCAACACCCTACATTTCATTCTCCACCCCAAATTCATATACTTCATCTCTTCTTCTTAATTTTCTCTTTTCATCATGTCTAATACTCCAAACCATCAAGCGATAGTCAAACATTTGTTGTCGTAAGTGATCGTTCCATCCGTTTTTGTATACAATCCAAATGCTTTCGACACATCTCAACCATCGGGTTACGACTCTCCTTGTTTCGGCTTATCCTCCCCACATCTCAACATCATCAACTTATCTGATGAGGCGAATAAGTCCAAAAAAGAAGCCCGAATTGCATACTTCGCGGAAGAAATGATGTATATAATCGAAGTATACGTCGACGTTAGCGAAGATGCGGTCTGCGACAACCAACCGAATGGGTCATCGTTCTGTGCAAATGTTGCTACAAAATATAAGAGGTACGCCCAGAACAAACTCCTCGTATGGTTCGGGACCACTACAAAAAGTGACCCCTGAAATCTCAAAATTCTGCGCAATCTACAACTCTATCAAAAATGAGAGAATGAGCGTCGCAAGTGAGTTGGACGTGTTGAAGGACGCGTTGTCCACATACTTGAACGAGAACAAGAAAACGTTCAAATATGTTAAGACGTGGGAGAAGGTTCGCTTTTGCGAAAAATAGATGGGCAGCGGGTCGGGCAGACCGAAGCGTACAAAGCACACATCTGACAGGCAATACAGTACGAGCAGAGATGCTAAACCCAAGCATGTTCCAAGCGAGGAGTTGAGTAGGAGCCGCCCCATTGGCCAGAAGGCGGCAAAACGCAAGGGAAAAAGGAAGGCGACATCCTCAACTTCCACTACAGCGACGGATGAGAATAGCAACATAAGACCCTCAATATATAACACCACTTGTGCTATCTTGGTCAAGTTGTTCTTTGAAGCCAACGCCTACGACACGTCTAAAATGTGGAGGAACAAGCCAAGAACCACCGCCTTCTTGTTAACAATTTGAATCAATAATTGGGATTTTTTCAGTTTTAGTTTTTATTTATGTAATTTGAGATTTATATTTATGTTATTTAGGGATTTAATTTATGTATATTTAATGTTTTCGATAATATAATTTATGTTTTTTATTAATGCAATTTTTGAATTTCAGATAATAATTTTAGAATTTTAATTATATTATTCAAGTTAATTCAAATTTAATTATGAAATAATAAATTATATGAATTATGAAATAACTAAAAAAATAAGAGATGAATAATATAAGGGAAAGTTAAGGCTCGGCCTCTGATGCAAGGGAGAAAATTTTAATAAAAAAAATTGTTGTGAGATCTATGAATAATGTAAGGGAAATGTGAGAGTTCGGCCTTTGATGCGGATGCTCTAAGAATTGTTGGTAGGAGATCGAGTTGAAAACTGAATGGATAGCCAGTGTTTTACCCCGTGAGAGTTATTATATATTTGGTTGTTCTATTTCCCATAAGATAAGCAAATAATTTAGTATTTGAATCGCTGAGTTAACTGACATCAATGTATTGTTGCTTGAGAAAACTAGGCCAAACAGAAAAAATAAATAGAAGAATCAGCCGACTGAATTAGGGCAGACAATAGGTTGTGACTTCAGTTACTCTAACATCTTTAATAATGTGTTATTTTGAGCAGACTTATGTTCTAATATGTTAAAACATACTTCATCAACCAGATTGAAAAATGAAACGTGATGTATGCATAGAGTAATAGATGGGCAACATATATAGTCAGTATTAAAAATCATAACTATTGAAAAATGACAAGGCTTCACACTGCTTACACAAATTTTATTTATTAAAACAGGTGCTTTATGTTATCTCAATAAAATCAGAAAGTATAAGCCTAATATGAAAAATGCTATGCTATGTATACATAGAGATAAAATTAAGTTGCAAGGAATTTCGGCAACCTTTTTTGGTTCTCTCCTCTGCATTAAGAGAGGCCAATTCTTATTAAAATAGTACAGAATAGCCAATAGTTTTTTTTAAGAGTTCAGAAATGTCTATACTTATGAAATTAGCAAAGAATATAAATCATTATTTCTCTTAATTCAATACCTGATCTTTCACCAACATATGTAAGTTATGTACACATATCTATAAATGTTTGTATCTAGAAGTATACAGGCATTAATAGGGTAAAGCTCAATCATGTGGCAGAGCGCTTTTTTCCTCAACCAACCAAATCCAACATTTTGTCTACTCAAACCCTTATCCAACCATGCATATTCGTTGTGGTGTTCTCAGTATTGGTCCTAGTAGCGACTCCTCGTGCGCAGGATCAGCAACACAAACTATACAAGTGACATATTCAGAGGATACAGCTTCCAGATGGGAGGAGGGACCCGTACAACCTGATGAGAGGAGTGCACTTCAAAGAGATTCCATGACCGGATTTTTTATTAGTTATTAATTATTAATTAAGCATGGTTTATTAATTATTCACTAATATTTGAATGTTATAGGGAATTATTGATGCATCCTCAGTTCTAAGGAGATTACTACGCATTCAAACGCATTCCCCATTATATTGGTTTTAGTTGGGCATTGATACCGAAGTAGGTCAAGGAAAAATACTTTGAGAAATTTCAAGTAAGTATTGTTTTGATTTCATAGAAATTGATTTTTGATTAAGCTAATAATATAATATTTCATTTCTTTTTATAGAAAGCATTTTTCTGGCCTTCCGACAGGGAGAGTGATGTGTAAACACTTTGGCGCAAGAGAGCCGCAATCAAATACTCTAACTGGATTAACGACTTAAAGACTCGGAGGTCGAAGGGTCGAGGGAAGCCAGGTGACGCCCCGGAAGAGATGTGAAATGGTGTAATAACGCACTGGAGTGAACCTAAAGTTGTTCAGAAGTCAGAGGCTGCATGGAGGGTAAGAATGTCCGAGTTTGATGGACCTGACCTGGAATCAACAATCATCTGAAAGGCTTGGTCTCTATTCTAATTAGAGCTTAGCAGATGGTCAATTTTTTATATATATAAAAAATTCATCATTAATATTAATGTTCGTATTATTATATTTTGAGAAATAGGCGACCGAAAGAGGGGTCCCAGTGAAGTGCGTGTGATTCATTTTGTGCACTACACACGAACAAGGATGACAAGTGCACATAGAAGAAGGCTACATATATTGATGTAAGTTATATTATATGACATTCATATATATATATATATATATATATAGAGAGAGAGAGAGAGAGAAAGTAGTGTTCATTTCCGAACACAACTCTCATGCATAACTAAGACCGCATATAGACCTTTAGATTAACTAATCTAACCATTATTAGTACGACACGTGTAACTAAAGAAATTAATTTAAAAAATACAAAAGGGCATTTCCGTCAGCACAGAGGCAGCGAAAATTTCAGCACAGCGCAATTTAAGGGATTAAATCCCTTAATTATAGCAACTAACGGTTTCAGTCATGCAAGATACATTTTTATTATGGTATGATTCTAGTACATCTCATATAGGTAATTAGTATCAACATAATAAAATATCTTCAACTAATAA
>JAYDZE010181554.1:0-21537 GCA_034509125.1 Monilaria moniliformis | reverse complement strand
TAACATTAGGGGTCGTTTGATATATAAGTTAACCTATGTTATGATAATTTCTCTATAGTTATTTTAGTGTTTGGTTAGCATGTTGGCCAAACATAGAGGTCCGTATTTCATACAAGGACCCGACCATGTGTCTAGAAAATGCATGTAAACCGTATGGGAGTATGTCTGATGTTTGGAGCGAGATAAATTATTAGCCGCATCCCCTTACTAAACTAACATGACTAATACCCTAACATGATCTATCATAACCAATACTCCAAACAACCCCTTGTTACATATAAATCGACATCTTTTTGTTGAGACACGGTCTTACTAGTGATAAAAATTTCATATTCGTATTGTCATTTTGGTATTTGTGGAGCAGATTCGTTATAAGATATGTTGAAAAACTTATACATCAAGAAATTCCATTAACTTATATGTGAAACACGTTAAAAGTTATAGGGTGAAATGTATATTTTATATTACAATATATGTGTGTGAAGATTATCATATTTTGTCACAATTTTTAATTCATGTCAAATTAATATACAATGCACTAATATTTTTTTAATAATATCACAAAATTTAAATTTCGGTATTGAAAAATTTACATCACGCCGAATTTGCAATACACATATATTCCCATATTGTATTATGTTATTATTGAAAAAATATTAAAATTTGTGATACTAAATTACCAAAAATTCAGAAACATGACATTATTGAAAAGTGATCAAGTATATTACAAAATATTAACAATCAAATAAATAGTTAGGGCAATGATACGTCATTGGACTCTCAAAGAACAACCCATAGCTAAGCCTCTTTCGTAATAAAGCCCAATAACATTTCCATAAAATATCTAGCCTAATATATACACATTTTATTGGTCCAATGATATTTATATTAAACAAACAAAAAATAGAAGTGGCAACACCAAGTGAAACTTGCATGATTGCATCTCATGCAAGCCCCCTCTCCACCCCAACACGTAGCACATGGCCCCTCATCACAAACATATATAGAAATGTTACGGTACATTTTTTCTGCAAGTATCTCGTTTAGTCCATATTAAAATTATTTGTTTTATTTTATACATTTATTTTAATTTTAATATATTAAAAATTATATTGACATCATTAATTTATAAATTACGTAAAATCAAAGCTCAATTTATTTATTTTCTTTATAATTTTAAATTTGGTTTTATGTAATTTATAAAATTAATAATAGCAATAATAATTTTTAAGATATTAGAATCAAACTAAACGTATAATAAAATAAATAATATTAACGTGGTCTGAACGAAAGCGATACTCACAACTATCACATTATCCATCCGCAAAAAATATATATATGTGTGTCTATGTCTCGATCTTCACCTTCAGATAACTAGTGTACGTATAACCATATGTCTCAACTTTCGCTTCTAGGGCTTTTTCACTTTGTACGCTTTCCTTTTCTCTTCACCTCTATATAAACACACACACAGTTTCATTGACATTAAGAATGAATTTTCATACTAGAAGGTTTGGAATATCTTACAGTGGGAGAAGATCGAAGATCCACATGAACTAGCTGCCCTTTCCTAAGTTTTTCGATCGATCCCACAAAAAGGATTAGGTTTTACGAGAGAGAGAGAGAGAGAGGTCCAACCAAGAAGGTGAGTACCAGCCTGCAGGTTCTTAATTAACTTCAAATCTTGCTTTAGATCCATTTATTTATTCTGTTTTGCTGATTCGTTTTAGTTTGGTAGCTTAGTCCTGACTCGATTTCTTTGGATTTAAGAAAAAAAATAGCTGAAACTATAATGATAGTTCTAGTGACAATTCCTGATGTATTAGTTGTTTTCTGCTGATGAGAGCAGCTCTAATTACTCTCTCTCTCTCTCTCTCTCTCTCTATGTGTGTGTGTAATTTAATTAGCCTGAGTGGTAGATTTGGCTACTTTTAGCCCAGTGGAGACAGGAGGCAAGGGATAGAGAACGATTTGGCATCTTACTCATCCTGATTCCTGAGCCCTTGCTTCCCGGCTCAATCATTCCATCCTCTGCTATTCATCCTCTCCTATATATCTCTATTGTTTTTTTGATAACCAATTATAATTTTGCAACTAACTGTATTTATAATTAATTCTTGACTTTCAACTCAAAGAAGAAACAATCTGGGCCTTTTTGCATTCATCATTCACTAGTATTTCTGGAATACAAGTTTAAGAAAAACGTTACACTACCTAGTTATCAAAGAAGTATGAGTGTGTTTTGACGAAGCGATAGAGTATTTAACCTCAGATTCGAGTCTACCGTGATTGGTATTTAAATTTAATGTTTACGAATCCAAAAAATAGAAAGAAAAAACTAATTAATACAAAATTTTCTTTATTCATGAAAAAACCTAACATTTTACAAAATCTCCACATATTTGCAGAATTATGGCTTCTTCTTCTTCAAGCAGCTACTCAAACCCTCCTTGCGCCGCCTGCAAATTCCTGCGGCGGAAATGCCTCTCCGACTGCGTCTACGGGCCGTATTTCCCGCCGGAGGAGCCGACGAAATTCGTGAACGTGCACAAAATCTTCGGCGCCAGCAACGTGAGCAAGCTGCTCAACGCGATCCCGGCTCACCAGCGCGAGGACGCCGTCAACTCGCTGGCTTACGAAGCCGAGGCTCGGCTCAAAGACCCCGTCTACGGCTGCGCCGGAGCCATCACCGCGCTTCAACGCCAGGTTCACATCCTTCAGAAAGAGCTCGACGCCGCCAATGCTGACATCATGCGCTTCGCCAGCGGAAACGGAGCCCCGTTTTCTGCTTCGCAAAGAGGAAACGGGTCGGGTTTTATCGACCCGAATACGGGCTACAATTCTTTCCCGGATTATTGGGATGGGAAAGGTGAAGCTGGCATATAATATAGATGCAATATAGTAACGTGTGTGTGCGTGTGTTTATATAGCATATGGTTTTATGCATATATATATGCATGTATTGCGTACGTTACAAATTTATATATATGATAAAACATAACTATATGTAAAACTCATTATACTATGGTATGTATGTATGTATGGTGTTATATATATGGTGATTGGATGGATTGAAATTCTATGGAGACGAAAATTTCAATTTTTTTTATTTCATCATTTATTACAATGAATTCGTCATAAAAGAGAATTAATTTTCATGTATTTGAAGTTAATATTAATTAATTTACCTTAATTGACTCTTTTCCCGACAAATGGAGTAACATAAATTAATAGGAAATTAAAGTTCATGTATACTTAATCAAGAACAATATAAATTAAAGAGGGAAAAGATGGTGGAATGCTTCAAAGAACCAACCCTCCTCAAAGATTTCCTTATCTTACATGGGTTTGTGTTCTTTGATTAAAAAAAGTTGAAAATATATATTTTTACAAATTATTCATTTTTTTGACATGTTTTCTAGAGTGGGTAATTTTCTTGGGACAATTCATTTTCCCTCATTTTCATTCTAATTTATAATAATTTTATTATAAGGTATTGATTTGATAATATTTTTTTACTTTAGAAAACATGAGATAGAAAATATAGGAACCACTGAAATGTGAGTTTTTTCATATTTTTTTATTTTTCATTTTCTTGTGATAAATTTGCAATCAACGAGAAGACGCCGTATGTGTAATACTGTAAACCTATAGAAAAAAATAAAAGGTGACTAATGAAGAACTACGGAGCTTAATTATACATATCCCCTAACAAAATCAGAGTCCAACAAGGAAAAATATTCACTGAAATTTGAGTTTATGGATTTTATTATTTTGAAACATATTTTTAAGAAAGCTTTGGTGGAATTTTAAGGTATAACTATCTTTTGCAATGCCCTAGCTATCTTCCCAATATTTATTTGTAGATTTTGATTAAAACTGGTTTCATTTCAACTAAATATTCATAATGCAAATGGGAAAGTTATTTACTTGTATATCTTGATGTAATTTATCGAATTTTGGCATAGTGATAACTGAATCTATATATTCCAAAGTAAATCAAGAACTAATGAATATATATATATACCAAGAAATATTTACTATAATTTCGAACGGATGAATTTATCAGAATTAGATTGCTTTCGGAAATTGTAACAAAAATAGCCTGGAATTTTCTTATTATTTTTCATAACTTGTATTAACATTCATTTGATCACTTTTTTCCTGAAGCTGAATTGACTATATGAGTCATTTTAAAATGTATTTCCTCCATATCATGTAAATAGTCCCTTTTTAATTTTTATACAAATTAAGAAAATATATTTAATTTCTAAAAAATACATTTAATGTGCTTTGAAAATGTAATATATATGCAATTGCTCTATTTGTTGCCACCATTAATTTATTGTTCCATATATTATTTTCACAAACATTAAATTTTAGTAAAAGAATATTTGAAAGTGGACTATGATTCGGGACATTCTGAAAAATACAAAGTGGATTATATTGGTAGGATAGGGCGAGTAATATTATTGCATAAAGTGGAGAATATATATAGAACTTTCGAACAAATTAGGATTTCCAAGATTCCAAGATTCCCAGATTTAGAGGATGAGAATTTCACTTATTTATTGTTGTCATTGTCATTGAAAAAAGTCCAGACAAGATTTCATTTTTCCCGTATGAAGCAACATGATGAATGCTTAGACTCAAAGTTTTCGAAATAAACTATTGGATATCTCTAATCAGAGCTTAGTTTAAATATTACCGACAGATATAAATCCGTTGGTAAATACTACGGACTATCGCCGGCAATAATTTCCCATCGTTAAATTTATAATTCTGATATAATTTAATGTTTCACAATGACAAAAATTAACACCTCACCACAATTAAAGTAAAAAAGGAAAAACTTAGAGGAAAAACATGTTGGTGTTGTTACCTAATTTGGGGCGCCGGCCCCCCCTATAGTGGAGAGGGAGCAAGCGAGTAGGGGCCGGCGGTCTATTTAAATTTCAGATTATTAGTGAAAATTTGTGAAAATGCGTGATTCATTAGTTGATAATCAGCCACATATTTTAACATATTTCATCCATTAAAAACACATTCCGTCAACCTATTTAACAATCCGTCCATACCGAACAACAATCCGCCCACACCAAATAACAATCAACTCGTACAAAATAAGATATGCTCATAGAGAAGGAGCGAATACGGTAACTTCACAGATGAAATTGACAGTGGCGCATTTTCAGAGATGAGCAAAAAGAATAAAATGGGCCAGAAGAATTATTTTTTGTCAGTTATTATCTCCCTAAAATAATAATTGATTATGATAAAGTTGTATAGTTTTATATAATTCCGTAAAAATCAATGTGAAATTAAAAAAATTTAGATCCAAACGTAAAAAGAGAAACTTATAGGAGACGTGCCTCAAAGCTAGCACACCTAACACTACCTCCCATAATGGTATTGATATGAAATCAGTATCAGGTATGACATATATAGAAAGGGAATATCGAATATTTCTAAACTATATAGCTTAAGCCTATAACATGTAATGACCTTTTGATGTAGCATTTAGAGGAAGGGCATTCCATATTATGTTTATATCAAATAACTTAGAACTTCACACTAAGGACTAATAAGGGACTTAAACCCTATCAAGTTTTTTTTTTTATTTGTACAATGTTGTCGAGTTTTTGATATTTTTAGGTGAATTGTCGTGCAAAAGCTCATATCATCACAATAAAATGAGGAAAATTATTATCTCAAGATTTCAAACTCGAAATTTAAAATATATATCCCCTACCAAAACAAATTTCTGAATCAATGATAACTTTTTTTTTTTGAGCCAATGAAATTGAATTTTTAAAATTTTCTAAGATAAGGGCGAAGTCATGTAACATGATTTTATTTTCAAGTCCAAAATATAGCAAATCTTTAGCTAATGTAAATTAGTTGCATTTGATTGATTTGATGGGCTTAAAAAGCCTTATATTACATTGACCTAACTTGACTTGTTTTTTTCTTCTTACAACATAGTTGATCAATTTTTATTTAATTTACAATTATTTTCCACTTTTATTTAAAGGTTATTCAAACATATTGTCTGTCAATAAATTGAATTTGAGTATTCTTAAAAGGTAAAAATTAACAAAGTATAGATTAATTATTATGAATTTTATCCAAAAGATAATTAATGACAAGCATCCATAAATTTTGCTATGTAAAAAAATTATTCCCACCGGTGGTTGAAATAAGAATTTTGGTGAAAATGAAATATTTTTTTCATCGATGGTTGAAATCTCGTCCTTCTTATTGACAAACTTATTTTCTTTAAATATAATTTGTTAGAAAAAAAATTGTCTTTTCATGACTTGTAATTTTAAGTCATCCATACATCAAAAAACAGGAGAAAGTAAGAAATTAGTAGACGAGTCACGAGGGCCCAAGCACAAGGCGTCACGAGTCACGACTTGTTGTCAAATTGTCTCACCATTTTTTGTTATAAAATTACTTTTTATTTTTAAAGGTAATTATTAAAAAAGATGAAGCAATTGGGGTCCGAGTTAACACGAATACAGGAATGTTTTGGGCCTGTGCAAGGTGACGATTACACAGAGCCTCTGAAGAATGAGGATTCCGAAAAATATTTGCATTCGAATTTGAATACAACTATATTATATATATAATCGTAGCACAATTAGCAACAATATTTGTATTAGGAGTCTTTATGTTGAGAAAACTTGTATGTTGAGAAATTTCAATAACTTATAAATGTCGTAACATTTTTTTGAAACGCACTAAAACTTCGGATATAATGTAATACTTTTTACATTATAATATATATTTGGATAATATTATACTTTTAAACAACGTTTGATATTTTTTCTCGATAATATCATAGGTTTTGATTATCAAATTAATTTACAATGTAGTAACATATTTTCAATAATATCACAAAATTTAAATTATACAAATGGAAAATCCACATGGCATGTAGGATTTGAAAATACACATATGTTACCACATCAAATACTGATATCATTGGAAAAATATTGAAACGTCATGTACTAAGCTTCTAAAAGTTCATACACATTGCTAATAAATACTACATAACATGTAGAAAATGTAAGAAAGAGGTTGTCTCACAAGTACAACATGATTGAGACATTAAAAATAATTTAGTCAATTTGTATATAAACTACATATATTAATATAAGTGCACATTTTTTAATTTTTATAGACAACTTAAGAAAATGGACATTTTAAATTTGCACTTAGTTATTGAAAAATAAAGTGATCAAATATTTAGGGCCATGATAGAAAATTGGAGTAGCAATAGATCAACCCATAGCTAAACCTATTAGTAGTGAAGCCCAATAAATGTTTTAAATAAATAATTTAATTTTTAGTGGCCCAATAATATTAATATTAAAAAAAAAAGGTGTTAGAACCAAAGTGAAACTTGTATCTCATGCAAGCCCCCTCTCCTTCGCCCCCCAACACGTAGCACTTCGCCCCCTTTTTATATATATTCACACCCCCAACTTTCACCTCTTACTACATCCGCCCCCGCCCTCTTTTTCCAATCTCCGCTCTCACGTGCAACCGCCATCATGGCTGACCGCAACCGTCCTCTGCCGCACCAAGTCCAAGTCCACCCCCAGCAGCAGCCCCTGCACCGCTACGACGGTGCCGGGAAGACATCCCTCCTCCCGCGCCACGGCCCCTCCACCGGCCAAGTCCTCGCCGTGATCACCCTCCTACCCGTCGGCGGCGCTCTCCTCGGCCTCGCCGGGATCACGCTCGTCGGAAGCCTCATCGGGCTCGCCGTGGCCACCCCGCTCTTCGTGATCTTCAGCCCTGTCCTGGTTCCCGCCGTTATCCTGCTCGCCGGCGCCGTAGCGGCGCTCCTCACCTCTGGGGCCTTCGGGCTCACCGGCCTCTCGTCGATTTCTTGGGTGTTCAACTCGTTCCGGCAGGCCACGGGGCAGGAGCCGCTGGACTACGCGAAGCGGCGTGTGCAGGAGGGGACGATGTACGTTGGAGAGAAGACGAAGCAAGCCGGCGAGACGATCAAGAGCACGGCGCAGGAAGGCATCCATGTCGGCGGCGGTGGAGGCGGCCGGACTTGAAGATCTTGTGAAATCGAATAACGATAGAGGAATGCAGTTTGTTTTCATGTTTGTGTGCGTGTTTGTAAGACTTTGATTTCATGTAGAGATAATTAATTTAAATTTCAAGTATTGTTCAATAGAAAGTTATGTTTTGACTACCAAGTATATAACCGAGTATAATATATATAACATAATACTATAATATAATATATTAATAATTAATAAGTATAACATTTGGAGTTCATTTCCTTACAAATTAACTAGAAGAACTAGTTTTCCTCGGCCATTCCATAAACATGACTTTATGAACTTGATAATAATAGATATAGATTTGTGATCTTTTTATTAAAAGATTTAAATGTGACAAGTGTATTGTGAAATATAAGATATTTATTTTAGCCAATATAGACAATCCAGTATGAGGGACGGCTAATTTTTTCTTGGGATTGTTGTAAAATTACCACGATCGTAAAATCACCACAGTCATTCCTTTATTCGGTCACGGCTAATTTAAATCACCAGAGTCATTCCTCTATTCGGTCGCGGCTAATTTAAAAATTATATTTATTTAATTATTTATTATTTTAATTCCTCCAAATGCCTCAAAGAAATTATATGCACTTCGAGATTATATTATTTAAAAATTATATTTATTTAATTTTTTATTATTTTAATTCCTCCAAATGCCTCAAAGAAATTATATACACTTCGAGATTATATTATTGTAATAATTATAAATTTACTTTTAATTTATGTTTAATTATGGGCTTATATTTGTTTAATTCTATATATTTCGGTTCTGTTTTGTTATATGTATATATTTTAATTCTTATAAACTTTGAACTGTTATTAATATTATTAGTTTTATAAATTATTTAAAAACTAGAATTTGATTGTTTTATATTAATTTATTTAAAATTATAGAAAAAATATATTTTAGAGCTCAAATTTCCTGTTATATACAAAAAAAATATATTAAAAAAGAACATGTCCCGCGAGTGGGGAGCAACGTTAGGCGAATCTCACTTAACTAATTCTTGGTGAAGCCCAGAAATTAATAAACATCCCTTTTATTATAAACAATTATTTTAACATTTTCCCCAAGAATAAAATGTGGCAAAAGGGAACTGAAACTTGTATCTCATGCAAGCCCCCTCTCCTTCACCTCCAACACGTAGCATTTCACCCCCCTCTTCATATACCCCCGCCTCCCCACCCCCTCAAACGATCCATCACACCGCCCCCCATCACCACCCGCCCCCATTTCCAAAAATATTCTCCAAACCTTCATCACAACCTAATCTTCACGCGCCGCCGGTCCCATGGACCGCGCCGACCGAGATCGTGACCGTCTCCACCCCCACCAAATCCAAGTCCACCCCCACCAGCAGCCCCACCGCTACGATGGCGGCGCCAAAGGCTTCCTACCGCGGAACGGCCCCTCGACGGGCCAGGTGCTCGCCATCCTAACCCTCCTCCCCGTCGGCGGCAGCCTCCTCGGCCTCGCCGGGATCACGCTCATCGGTAGCCTCATCGGGCTGGCCGTCGCTACCCCGCTCTTCGTCATCTTCAGCCCCATCCTCGTCCCCGCCGCCATCCTGATCGCCGGTGCCGTTGCGGCTTTCCTGACCTCCGGCACCTTCGGGCTCACCGGCCTCTCGTCGCTGTCGCGGGTGTTCAACTCGTTCCGGCAGACGACGGGGCAGGAGCCCCTCGACTACGCCAAGCGGCGTATGCAAGAGGGGACGATGTATGTCGGAGAGAAGACGAAGCAGGTCGGCGAGACGATCAAGAGTAAGGCGCAGGAAGGCGGCCCCCACGAAGGCGGTGCCGGCTTGCACGCCGGCGTGGGCGGCGCCAGCCCTCACGCCAGGACTTGAAGGTTGGAATTTGGCCGAGAGGATTGAATAATGATATGCAGAAATGCAACGTCAGTTAAATTTGCATGTGTTTGTGTGTGTGTGAGAGAGAGGGAGGGAGAGAGAGATTTTATGTGTTAAGTTTGCAGTTAAAATTTATTTGTTCGATGTGTATATTGAGATCAAATCCATAATTAAAGACTAATCAAGATTGGTAATCCGTAATCTTGGAGACTAATCTCGACTAATATTCATTTTAGTTTTATTTTAATTCAAAACTGGAGCTCAATAATTAGGCATTATTTAATATATATTATAGATACCTACTCATATAAATGGCTCCTTATTAAAATTTAATACTTTAATTTGCGACTATAATCTCGAATCCCAATACTTTAGTCCTGCTCACAATTTTTTTTCTTTTCTTTTCTTATAAATTAAGCAAGTAATAGCTCACAATCTTTTTACTATTCATATTAATCGAAAATAATAAAATATTTATATAACTTCATATCAAATAATTTCAAAATATATAATAGACTAATAAAAAAACAAAAAAATATTAGAATGAGCCATATTAAATATAAACAAAATTGTTGTTCCGGCAGGCCAGCCACACAGCGCTTTAAATAAAAAACCGACAAATGCTAAAATTGAGGGGTCAAAATCGTATTAACTAAAAGAAAAGGGGTGAAAACGAAAAAGAGAACAACAAAGAAACCATGTATATAACCCCCAAATTTTGGCATGGAGTGATTCGCTGCTGTTCTTCGGCGCCCTCCTCCGCTCTCAACCACCTAAGGGAAAAGAAGAGTCAATTAGTTAGGGTTTCATAATCTACGCATAATTCAGAAATCGAGCAGGGAAAGTTTTACGAAGAAAAATGGGTGGCGGTAATGCTCAGAAGGCGAAAATGGCTCGTGAGAAGAACTTAGAGAAAGCCAAAGGCTCAAAAGGTCTTCATCAATATTTCCTAATTTTTTGCTTGCATTTTCGTTTCGGAATTGTTGCTGAGTTTGTGATTGTTCGATCGTTGCAGGGAGCCAGCTTGATGCCAACAAAAAGGCGATGAACATTCAGGTATTCGTTTTGTTAGAATTATGAATTGAGCTGATGGAGCTGAAATCAAATTTCTGGAGCTGATTTGATTGTCTTTGTATATCTTGTATAACTTCTTCCTTTTATGTTTCCATCATGATATATGACATGATAGAAGATTAGGTTTTGGTTTTTGACTGCTGAATTTCAAGGTGATCTGCCATACTATGTATCTAATGGTAGTAGGATAACCGTAAGATATACTACTTGTTATAAGAGACAATCCGAGTTTATTGCTTCAAACTCCTTAAGCATCCTTATTTCAGCCTTGACTCAGGAAACATCTTGGCACTTTTTGGTTCTCTCCTGTAAGAACGTTATTTGGAAGTATTGTGGAGGTTATGCGTCGTGAGACTCATAGCAACAATTCAAAGTATCGGCATCTAAAAAAGTTTATTCTAATTGTTGTGTTGTTATTTCAAAGAGTGGCATTGGAAAAAAATGTGGGTCTTACATTGACTAAGTAGGATTTATTTTCCCGTGGAGGGTCTCAGTGCTAGGCGTTTGTGCCTTGCGACTTGCTAGTATTACTTCCTCAGCAGCTGTTAGCTTTTTACTGGCTTCTTGAACTTGCTTAGTTGTCTTTCTTTTAGTAATAATGTAAGTATTATCGTATAACAAATTAATCATCGTTTAGTTATATTCAGATGTGCGGCTGTTCTTCCACTATAACTCGTTTGTGCATCTCCAGCATTTGGTGTTCTGTGTAGTCCAAGGACTAGAGTTTTGAACAGTGAACGTTTTGACAAAATTGAACGGCGTAATTTGCTCTTCGCCTCACCTTTCTGCAAGATTTATCATGTGATGTAACCTATATGATGGCAAAGTTCATTGACAGGGTGCATCCACAAACATGCATATATTTTTCTATTTGCGCATCATTTAATCTAATTGAGATTTTATACTCATCTCTCAAGCATTTAATTTCTTCTAGATTGATTGCATAGAGCTCTGAAATATCATTTTGACATCATCATATACTATTAGCCCTTTACTTCTCCATTCAGTCTCCTTTTACCTATGTCGCTATATTTGTCCATAGCAGGTCCTCTTTTCTGTATCTTTCTTTTAGTCTTCTTTTTCTTCCTAATCTAATGTGAAGGACATTTCTCTATCGAAGAGGAAATACTACTTCTAGTTAGTCCTTATATTAGAGCTATGTTTATTTTGTTTGTGAGTTCTAATGTTCTTGGCTGAAGTTGGTTGCATGGCTTGTCGTAGCTTTTCTTTATGTCTTTATGGGTTATATCATTTGGTTTTGGTCATTGTAACTAGCGAGTCCTGTATTTGCATAGAAGCACTAGATTGGTGTCAGTCGAGGATCTTGTGGCCGAAAGTGAAACATTTGAGAAGATGACCTTATAAAGAAGCACTTTGGTGGGACAAACTGTAGCCAAACCTTAAAATTTTATGAATGGCCTTAGGAAGGCTTATTGATCAGAGGCTTTCTGAGTCTGTGAAGAGCCTTTTCAAACTACTTTACAGTCCCGTGTTCCATCGTAGTAATGCAACTAAGATTAAGATAAAACCAGGAGAGGATTCTACATTTGAAGTGGTGAAGGCATATTCTGAAAGTAGGATTCGGTTGCCAAGGTTATACTTATTTGCTTTATATACTTCAAATAATTATGAAAAATATAGTTTCTTTAGCTTTGGAAAATCAACACGATTGTCTGCTCTATTTGGAACCAAAAGGCAGGACTTCCTTCCCAAGGGAATTGCTTTTTCTGCTTTCAGGAATTCCAATGAACCATTTTACATGATGACTTGCTGGTTATTCCTATTAATTTTTGTTGGATGATGGGTGCAGTGCAAGGTGTGCATGCAGACATTCATGTGCACTACATCAGAGGTGAAGTGCAGGGAACATGCTGAAGCAAAGCATCCCAAAGCTGATGTGACGACCTGCTTCCCTCATCTGAAGAAGTGATCTCACTTATGAATCACAAAAAACTCATGCATAAAGAAGCTGTGTACTGTGAGCATTTCATGTTTCAGTCCTTGATAAATGTTGAGATGAGTCATTGGAATGTGCTTCTCTTTGTACTTTGACAGACATGTCAATTGTGATGATTGTTGAACTTCTAACCCAAAGCTCTCTTGTGCTATCCCTCTCTTGGGAAATCTATTCTGGCAAAATTGGCTTTGTGGTATTATATTTTTTATGTTTATACCAGATTTCAAGTGGTGCATTTGGTAATGGTGTGGAATAGTTTATTGTATGAAGTACTATATATGAATTTGTTATATGAATATCATGTCAAACCAATTAACTAATGTTATTGCAGTGTAAGAATAAGCAAGAAAAGGGCTGATTGTTTTCTAGCATATCAAAAATTAATAATTGATGATAATAACAATAAATAAAAACAAACAGTAACAATAACAATGATGATGGCAATATGATGCATTGCAGCAAGTGTACTGCTAAATTCTGATCCATAAAACAGAGTTAAAAGAGGCATGAATATATTTGAGGAATGTACAATGAAATGAGAAGGAACTTGGGCAGATAATCACATATTTAAAGAAAATGGCAAGCTTTAAAGATAAACACAATTATTTAAATTATACTGTGTTATTGCACAGAAAGAGAAGCATACACTAATGATATATTAATGCATGCTTGAGATTAAAACACAGGTCCAGATAAATTATACAACACAATTTTGGAAGTCTAACCCAATTGAATTTTATGTTAAAGTACAAGAAAATTATCTCTGCGTTCATGACTGCGTGCGCGTGCGGCTATTCTCTGCTGCCCTTACTTGCGAGAAATAGGGGTGGGCCTATGAACACACAACGAAAATACTAATTAGCATGCGAGTAAAAGCAGACGATAAAGTTGAAGAGTGAAACAAGAATATCCTCGGAGAAAGAATAGACTACCATGGCCTCTTTGGCGGTGAGCCTATCTTGGTGATCGTAGCGGAGGAGTCTGTCGAGGAAATCTATAGCCTGCTACAGATAGATGAATGTTAAAACACTAAAACAGGCTGATACAGTCAATATAGGAGAACCATTGAGAGGAATCAACGTAGTCATGACCTCTGGCGACACAAGATGCTGATTATCAGAGTTGATGAATTTCGACCAAGGTTTCCTGCTGTGCCTGTCAAATCAAAGGGAGACAACTTTATAATAGATGCACCGGATATCAAAAGTGATTTCTGCCTAACTTCATAAATATTTGGTAGTCGTTCCAGCAAGCTTGCATCTATGTTAAAAGAGTTCATCATTGTTTATAGCATACCTTCCAACAAGAGCTTCAAGTTGAGGATCAAGCTCCAAATGGTATTTATGCAAATAAGCATTCAACTCATCAGTTCCAAGCACCTGAAAGATTAATCTAATATCAAATACATTAATATGAAGATGAGTGGCATGTCCATTAAGTTTTTTTTAATGACAGAATACCACGTAGACAAGCTACATTTAAAAATTTGTTTTTTAGAAAAAAAGAATCTAGATATCAAAGGTCTGAACACCCATTCTGCCACTACAATTACTAGTGGATGCAAATGTCTCAGATAGCTAAATCAATTTATCTGTAGGGTGTGTATTTGGATGTTTACATCTGAACGGAACTCATATTTTGTCTGAAACCTATCCAATTAAGGATATCTACATTTTTTAATTTTAACAGAAGACTTTTTTTTTTTTTTTTTTTAAGAAACAGATTTATTGCAAAACAATTATGCATTATAAAGGGATGAAAAATCCCAAATGTGAATTTATCCTAACTACAAATACAATTGCAATCTGTAGCAACATCTAACACAATAAAAGGCCTTAAAACCTTTGTGATTTGAGGTACATTACACACTAAAAAATACATGAACTCATAGTTGGTCAGGATTTTATTACCTTGGCAATTTTCACGAGTTGATCCTGGTTATCATGTCCATAAAAGAAAGGTTCCTTGCGGAAAATCTAAGTTTGCAACACACACAAAAAAGTGAGAAAATAAAAAATAAAAAAGGTCAAATTATTGAAGGCAAATCCATGGGAGTACAAGAATAGTGACACCATCAGGTTTCTCACCATTCCGGCAAACATGCAACCCAGGCTCCACATATCCAAAGAATAGTCATAATCTTGCAAATCAACGAGAAGTTCTGGACCCTTGAAGTATCTGATATATGAGAAATTTTACAACAAGCATAAGTTTACAGAGTTAAATACATTAAACCTAACATAAAATGGCGGTCTGCTTGAAGGGAAGAAGGAGAAGAGAACAAATTCATTGATTCACTTTATGATGACAAGATATATGACATACAGCAAACAGTCGAACATATGTCAAGAATTATTGTAGTGTCTGCTAGAATATCTGTATCTAAGATCCACAATTTTGTCTAAGTCAGTATCAGACAGAGTAAACCATAGGCCAGAATAACCATAAAATGAGAGGTTGATAGATAACATAATAAAGCATAAGCAATATTACCTTGAAGCAACACGGACATTATATTCCTTCCCGGGGTGATAGAACTCAGCAAGGCCCCAATCAATCAGACGAAGTTTACGCAACTCATGGTCTATCATTACATTATGGGGCTTCACATCTCTGTGCATTATTCCCTGTGAGTGACAATAATCTAGAGCCTGCAGGAGAATACAGATTTTTACTTTTTGAACTACAAAGAAAGTTTGTCATGACATATTCCTTTTATTGAGCTATCAAAGTATCTATTTACCATAGAAGGGTGAACTAGGCTCTCTTGGTTTCATTCATAAATCCATTTATTCAACTAATTCTACCTACTAACTTGTTTACTCTAAGTGAATGTATCAAAGTGGCAGGCTCCATTATTTTCCTTCTTTGTCTCACTGTTGAACAGGATGAGCTAAGAAAATTATTTTTCTCTGATCCCTGGAAAGCCTTAATAGAGCTTTACAGTGCCCCACCATAAGGCTTTTTAGAAGAAAAGCAGCTAGCTGCAGTGAATACAATCTAAGAACCCACAGTGACTCTATACAAGAACAAAATAGATTGTGTATCAGTTATTTGGGGGTGAAAACAGATAGATATCAAGCAGGATAAACAACCCTAACCATAATTAAGAGCATAAATGAGATTTTTCCTCACCTTGAGGAGCTCATATATGTAGTAACGTATGTCGTAATCAGTCAATGTAGGGTACAAAACTTTAAAATCTGTACTATTCACAAATTCAAATATCAAGCTGGGAGTTTTCGAGTGTTGATCTCTGACAATGTCTAAGAGCTTGACAACATTTGGTCCCCCACGCAGGTTCTGTAGTATTTTGATCTCTCTCTTAATCTGCACATAAACCGCAAAAAATAAAATTACAAAATATACTTTGCAATAATATGCTTAGGTGCATTTTAAACGAATAACAGTCAATACATGATGACATGTAATAGGTCCAAGTATTTTCATTGTTTCATTTAACAATAATATACCTCCAAAGGGCAGAAAAGCACAAAAGTAAAATAGTACAGAACAAATATATACAAAAAAGGACTATGGATCCACTAATAACTGATCTGCTTGCACTCATGAAAGACATCAGTTCATAACAAACTCAACAATGCTAATTTTCTGAAGTCCATTTGATCAAAATATTTTTGTCACTTCAGGAATAACGCATTTTACTGTATATCCAACTATAAAACCTTGAGAAGTGGTTGGCATAAGCAGAACATCGGAGACATAAGGCCTTTGCAGCAAGATTTTCAAATCACGTTTCTCTTTGTATTTTTCATTAATGCGAGGCTCCAAATTGGGTAAAAACCTCTGAAAATAAATACCTTTTTCTTCTTAACAGGTTTCAGAATCTTGATTATGCATCGCTCATTGTTGTTGACATTTATACCTTCAAAAACTTCACTGTATTTTCCCCGTCCAACTTTGCGCACAACCTCATAATCATCCTGGTCACTGAAAAGTAAAGAAAAGAAATTAATTTAGAGACATTGAGCATCAACTCCAAGTTAAAGCATTAACAAAATGTCGCAGAAGTAGAGAACAATATGCTAATGGCTTGATCTCACACTCTACAAACACATATGACAAAGGACTCAACTTTTGTTACTCTCTAATAGCATAAGCATAAGCATAAATCAGCAACCTTGTGATATTGTAGCAAACCAAATAGTTGGACAAAAAATATATAATATAATATGTTAATAACTTACTGGCGAGATTCGTCACCTGCATAAGTCATATTGTAGAATGAATGATATGCCATAGACACTGATTGCATTATTCTTTTTGCTTCAATAAATGATATCAACACTCTTCCCGTTCTCAAACTTTCTTTTCAAATTCTTCCATGAATCAGATAAACGCCAATCTAATTAGAAAGATTAACACACATTCATAAATTACAAATTCGTCTACCAATTCATATTCATTAAATCTCTTCAACTACTATGCAATCACTGACGAATCATATTATCGACTAACACAATTCACAACTCCAGTTCCAATACGCAATTATCACAGCTAACACGGTTAATTAGGGATTAGAAGCAGCAAAAATGACAATCATCAACTGCTTACCCCCACTGCACAGTTAGGTTTTCGTAATCCCAGTATTCCCTGGGGCGCAGCACATTCACGTCGGTGTAGACCCGCGCTTTCGACATCTCCGCGCCTCAGATCTCCGGCGGTACAGATTCGTCGATTTATGAGAGAAATGGAAGGATGAGGCGACGGCGAATAACCGAGCAGCCGCCGCAAGCTAGCGACAAGACGATAGCTCAGAATAGCGAGATACAGATAACAGTCCGGAGTAGTGCGCCAGCGGCGTACTGAGCTTAGTACAAGCTCAGCTTTAAATTTGTGGAGTAGTCGAAATTAGCTAGGCTTTTTAATCGGGTAATTGTAATTTTCGCTTTTACTCTAAATTGTGGAGTAATTTTAAAACTCATTTTTAAGACATTTCAATAATTATTAAGTACCTCCAGTCAACTCTCGTTTAGTTCACGTTAACATATTTTTGTTTTATACGAATAACTCAAACTTTGATTTTATAATATTTATAAAATTAATAACGTCATTAATAATTTTTGATTCGATTTGATTTGGGATCTGAAATGCCACTCACTCTCTTTTTTTCTTTTTCTTTTCTTATAAATTGACTCAAAATGATAATTTTTGTACAATAGAAGAACAAAATTTGTTGGAGTTCACAACAAACAAGAAATGTGGATGAATTTGGTGTTTAATTGTTCATAGGCATAATTTATACATATTGGGCTTAATTTGCCAATGCACTATTGATTCTTTCTAGACAATAATAATATATACCTCCATTTTTGGATTGAAATGATAGGTTAATTTGGCCCAAAAACACATGGGCTTCTCTCTCCCAAAAGTTTCTGAATTTCCTCTCATACCTTATGTTTGACTTCGTGTATATTAAATATTTAAAAAATATTTATGTACTCATAAATTCATTCGTTTTGAGTTTGAAATACCTCATTCAGGCCCTATTTGGTATGATGAAACGGAAGTGAGAATAAAATGATCATTCCTAACTTTATTCTATTATTTTGCTTGATACGAAATTTTTGCTGGAATCAACATTCTCATTATATTAGGAATATCATTCCTCCCCAACTCATGGTATTTACATTTCATTTTCTACTTTCATTCCATTCCACCACCGTTCCATTCCATCATACAAAGCATGACTTACTATAAGATACAAGAAAATGACCTATATTTAAAAGTCGCGTGTAGTTCTTGGAATGATTTGTGCATATATCTTCATTATAGAAGTTTATGTTGTAGTGGCCAAATATTCGATTACACTTATATCAGGTAGGTTCGACTCATCTTTGATACTGTATATTTCGCTACAGGTGGACAAATGTTACTCCAGATTAATTTAATAAAATGAATAGGACCACTTCCTTTAATATATATATATATATATATGGTTAGTTTTATATATTTTGCATTTTTCTAGCTAGCGGTGCCTCAAGCATATTTTGGTGACAATTTTTAATCTTCGGTATGCAAAGAAGAACTTGCATGGGTGCTTCCTCCATTGATCAATAATCATAATATGCCAAAAAAAGTGCTAGCTGTCACTCAAAATGAAATATACCAAAATAGTCATTTTGTTCTCATAGAGACATAAAATAATCACAAATATAAAATATATTTTTATATAATTTACAAAATAATTCATGTTAGATTTGGACTTTCCCCTCATCCTTTTTAGTACGAAAATGTAGGCTCGTGCCATGTTTGCAACTGTGCCTAAAATGTCATATTATTTTTGTAAATCGGCCCAAAGGTCAAGTCATATATTATAACTAAAATTTATTTTAAAAAAGGGATATATAAAATAAATCAAAGGGTAAAGGATCAATTTTGTCTCATCGTTTGGGGCGTTTACTCAAAAATATCACATCATTTGTGCAATTACTATTAGGTATCTAACGTTTCATTGTTGGAATTCTACAAAAAAAAAAAAAAAATCCGACGACCGTGATATTGACATGACAGCTGAAATTACACATGACTTTTCTACGTGGCAATTACTGTTTGAGATGTATTTTTTACAAAAAAGAATATTGATTGGGCAAAAAGAAGTCTCACCCCCACCCCCACCCCAATTTTACCTCTTTTTTTTTATCACTCTACGCCATTTCCCCCTCCATCCTCTAATACACTAAACGGTAGGACATTTTGTGAGTAAACGCCTCAAATAATGAGACAACACCAGTAGTTCTTTAATATGATATTGATTTTAAAGAGAAAAAAAATCTAATTTAAAATTAAACTCATTATGAGCATCATTCCAGAGGTCATAAATTAACTGCCTATGCTAATTAAGATATTAGAATATGCAATTTAAATTGAACACATTATGAGCATAATTTCAGAGGCCATAAATTAACTGCCTATGCTAATTAAGATATTAAGTATCCTATACATGTCCTATCCCCAAAAATGGGACCAACCTTGTCGAATCATGTACTATTCGATAGGTTCAAGATTCAAGCCTACAAATATTAAGAAGTTAGGGGCCTTAGGGCAGAAGGTATTTTTTCCTCCAATCAATAAGCTGTTCGATCAGCTTCTCGTCGAGCATGAAAGAAATTCGAATCCACATATTTCTTTACTCACAATAAATATTAAAGTACTAAGTTTCACCTTATACACATGTATACATGATAATTATAGAAATGATGGAATATAATAATTTACTAGTTTCTAGTTAGTAGGATTTAGGAATTGCATAAACAATTGATTTTTAATTTTTAAATTTTGATTTTTGATAGGTAGTAACAAAAGGGGTTGACGGTGGATGATATGGACCATTCTTTTGTAAAAATGGGCTACGCAAACCCTTATATTAAAGGCCACATATTTCAACATCACAGCCGCCCATAATTCCAAGTACTATTAATATTGACAAAAATCAGAGTTAAATTTTCTGAGATTAATGCCCAAATTTCATAACCGCACCTATTTTATCCCCACTCTAAAGGGCTTCACGTGAACCTTTCCTCTTGCCTTTTCCCGTGAAATATTATTATTATTATTATTATTATGTAGGCCCGCAGGACGTACAGAGGTGGGGTCGCACAGAATCAGCCGATCCCACCGCCGGCTACAAATACCGGAAGTTTTTTTAAATTTGATTTTTTGAACCGTCGTCGACCCCACGTGCAGCAGCTCGGTCCCACGCAACCCCACTTCTATCCGTCTCTATGACAATCACTATTATATTTATTGTTAATTTTTTCTCTATACGACCCTACGAGTTTCATTTTCTGAATTCGTCATTGAACGGGCATGATCAACTTCATTAGTTCCAATGTTGAGGATAATATTATGGGAGCATTGAGATATGAAATATATATATGTGCGGACATAATGGTAATAAAAAAATTGTAATTTAGTTGGAATAGAGGGAGTAAGTTGTAAAGGGCTTGGACATTTGTTCCCAGAAACGAATTGATTAGCATAATCCAATTATCTTATGTGGATTGGTAAGTACGGATAATAGTTTTTGTTTTTAGTTGAAGTACAGATTCATCAATAATAATTATATATCTAAAGTAAATGAGGTTTAATTTTTAGTGTGGACAACTTATGCGACTTTAATTATGGCAACTCAACCCCATAATGCAGTACTTACCTACATCTCTACACTCTATTATTACTATTGTGTACAAAAAGAGAATAACTGTGCGTTAATAAGATGGATGTTCTATTTCGGTTTCTCGCAATACATCAGTCGGGCCAATTTGCTTGAGTTCGGGTCAATTCTTCGGGTTGTTGGACTATTCGGTTACGGATTATTCGGGTTGTGATTTTTTCAAGCTAGAAATTCCCAACCTTAATCTTAAATTTCGGACTCAAATTTTTTATATAATTATTTAAAATTAATATATTAATCTTGATAATTATATATTTCTGACAAAAAATCATGCACAAATGAATGTCGCTTCAACTCATAAATAATATGTAACTCATAGAAAATTTAGAACATACATTTTTCATAAATGATTATCATTTTTTA